>SJXQ01005946.1:0-102955 GCA_006408695.1 Aepyceros melampus | reverse complement strand
ACTGCAGATGGTGATTGCAGCAATCAAATTAAAAGACACTTACTCTTTGGAAGGAAAGTTATGACCAACCTGCTGCTTGAACTGAGCATATAAGTACCACACTGGGTTTTTCTGACAAGTTGTGTAATCTATAAATATTCTCCTAAACATGAAATTTTAAAACAGGAAAAAGGCATGTGCGTTCCTGTTTCCTGGATTGTCAGTTTGGGTTTGAGTTGCTTAAGTATTAGTGGCTATTTTGCTAATAATTACGGTACAGGTGTCTCCAATTCCCCAAGCCATCCTGAAAGACACAGTTATCCAGAATATGAGACAGCAGTGCTTTTTCTTGAGAAAAAGCAGATTCGATGTTTTTCATCAGTGGAAGGTTTGTTGCAGTGTTTTTGATCTTTTCACACAACCAAATATACATGGGACTGCCTGTTAGATGTCTGACACACTTGTTCAGCAGGAGCCAGCTCAGTCACATAATTCTTTTGATTAATCCTACTTCTCTCCCACATCCATGGACCAATAGCTTAATTATATATGCAAAATGACCCATCGCTCTGGCATCATGTGAAAGGCCACCTATGTCTCCGCTTGCTAATTACTCACCCCCCTGACAACTGCTTTCTGCATCCAGCCTCAGTGAGAGCATGTTACCAAAAGCGGGGTTCCCACTGCTCCTCACTCTAACATCAGTAAAGAGGCCAGGTTGGTGGGAAGGAAAGTTTGCTTGATTTTGATGCCAGCATCCAGTGGGGAAGGTGGACCTCTGTCCAAAGGCTGACTCCCCTCCCAGCCAGTGATGGTCAGAGGATAAGAGCTGTCATAGGCTGAGGGAGGGAGCTGCATGTAGAAACAGCACAGTTCGCACTGAGGTCATCTTCACGTTGGTCATCGGTGGTCTGACCAGCAGCACCTTGATTATTTTAAGCACAGTTTCAATCTTCAGCCTCAGTGTTGGTTTGCTCCCGTTTCCTTGAGGCCAGTTCTCAGGATTGTGGCAGCTTATGTCATGACTGCAGCCTGGTCATCACGTAGCTAACTTCTCCACCTGGTGGGGGGTTTCAGTGTCTATAAGCCAGCTCACAGGACATGGCTCAGATTATTATTTATAGCCTATGAGACAAAGCTAAAAGTTCTTGACTATGCTTAGTGAGAACACATTATTGTCATTATTATTATTTGGCCTCTTTTGCCTGTTTTCCTTTGCTATTACATTTTCTCAGTTCTCTGATTAAACTTATTCATTGGCTAAAGTTTTTCCACAGACAAAAGGCAGGCTGAGGACATGGAGTAAAGGACCATGGGGCCCTGCTCTGTTACAAGCATGCAGCTACAGGACTTCATCTGAGGGGCAGGCATGGTACATGGTGGTCCCTCGTGTCTTTGGGCTCGAGTGTAGATGAGTAGAAATCCTAGTTCTGTCAGTGACTGCTGATACGAAATTGCAAGTTATGAACATGCTTTGGAACTGTTGTCACTTATCTTTAAAAGGAATACCATAAAATATTGTTCTCCTACAGCGGTTCTGAAGCAAATGCCTGACATGGAGAAGGCATTACCTCACTGTTCACTGCTCTTTATTACTAGGCCAAATGCTCTAATGTTGTTTTCTTTCCTTTCCACAAATTTGGGTTGCTGTTTTGCGTGGCTTTGAGTATGAGCCCAATCAACACAGAACTTCTGTCTATTTTCTTGAAAGTTTCTAAAAGCATATTTAACAGAGATTAAACCAAGTTTGTTTTTTCTGCTTTACCTTTTGTGTTTGAAACCCTTGCACTTACATCACACAGCATGGGGTCAAAATTGGCCATGGCTTTGGGCCATCTAGAAGCATAAGGAGGATATAAAAGACTCTAGAATATTCTCTCTGAATTCTGAAACTATTCACTCATTTGCTATATGTTTGTTATGCACAGAAGATGTGCAATAGAGCACTCACTATCCACAGGGTCTGTCAACTAAGAGACAAGAGTTTAACTCTGAAGCTATGGTCAGCTTATGTATTCAAAGTTTCGTCAAGTCCAGATTCAAAATCCTTTCTGCAGATGCCTTTTCCTGACACTTAATTTCCAATGTGTAATGACAGTCAGTGTAAATTTCACCCTAGATGGACATTCAGATGGGTTTTCTTGTTGCGATAACACATTTCTGGTAATCTGTGAGATAATAAAAGGATAACTAGATTACGCTTATTTTAATCCCTTCATTTTGGCTTCATGATGTCAAACTGGACACAATTCACTGAAAATTAGGTAGCTAAAAATTTCATTCTAAACCAGATTAGAGCTGGGCTCAGTTCTCTTTCCTGAACATATTAGGTGGTTTGATATGTGGCTGGATACTTTATCCTGCTTAATATGCTAATTTTTCATAAAATTATAATTTTCATAATTCCATTTCCATTTCAAGATTAATTCCAAATCAGTGAAAGGCCACTTTCACTATTTCCTTTACTTTGGAGATATTGGCCATCTTTTATGGTTTTTGTGCCCCTTGATCTGCTTGCTGTCTCTCATTTCTTTCTCGACCGGGCCATTCTGTGAATTTCAAATGTACCTCTGGATGAGTTCATCTGACATCTGCATATACACATCTGAAATGAGCCTGTGTTAAGCCGTTTCCCTGCCATTTGATTTTATACCCAAAAAGGGAATAAGTATTTTAAGTGTTCTAATCTTGCCCTAGTTTCTCATCCTGTCTCATAGTTTTTTGATGAAAAATAGAAATTTCAATAATTCATCATTTGTTTTTGATTGTTCTTATGTCGGCTTCTGTGTTCTTCCTCCCATGAAGAATGTGATGGGTGTTTATGAAACTCTGTGGACCATTGGGGTTCTAGGCCTTGATGCAGCCACCAAAAATATATTTTTAAAAAAATCCATTAGTATAGTTTATTAATTAGTCAAAAAAAGAGAAAAACTAGCCTCTTTTATTGTCAGATTTTGGGCCAGGCTATAAAAGCAAACTGTTTTTAGTTCAACAATAGGTAAGGAAACAGATCCGATACTAACTGACCTGTGGCTTACAGACCAGTCCAGTGACTCAGCTCTCACAGCAGGTGGCGGAGGTGACAGGTGAGAGGGAGGGGCCAGGAGTCATTTCTCCTGCCTTCCCTCCTTCCTGCCTGCCTTCCTCCTTCTTTACTTTCTCCCTCCCTCCCTCTCTCTCTCTCTCTTTCTGTCTTTTTCAATCTCTCTCTCTCCTTCTTTTTTCCTTGCTTCCAAATTTCTTTCAACTGAACGTATTTACTGAGATTTATAAAGAAAATGATTTAACTTATGGAGGTCTCTCCAACAGAGACATGCTTGACATTTTTTCATATTTACAGGAAGTTTTAAATGTATGGCTTTGTTGCATGTCAGTCATCTGTGGTGCCTGCCATTAGAAGAGTCAGGCCAGCCCCAGGTTCCCTCCCTGCTTGTGTGTTATTGTATGTACCCTTGGACTGTGTGACAGAAACTGAGTTGCTCATTCTAAGAACAACCAAGGTTTTGTAGTCTTGTTAAAGACCTTTTGCTGAAAGTCTTTCTTCTGCTTTTTACTTTTTTGAGTCTCTTCCTGAAATATTCTGAAATTCCTTCCAATTTTCTCTATCAAACTAGGATGAAAATTTTAATACAAAATAATTTTCTCCAAAAATTTGTATTATTTGTAACATCATGAGATGCTTAGCTTTTGTCTAGCATGTTTCCATGTTAAACCAGAGAACACAAGTTCTCTGTCCATCAGAGTTGGTGTCAGTCTAACTCTGTGTTACCTGGGACGTCACACCCAGCCTTCCTGTACCTTATTCTGCTCACCTGTGAAATGACAGTAATAACAGTGGTCACCTTGGTAAACTGAATCCCGAGTGTGGTAATGGACTTTCACTGTGTCCAACCAGAAAGGCCATTATTCACGCTTTTGTTCCTCCTAACAAAGTTTTCTCCATAATTGATAAAATTGTGTTTCTTGGAGAATTTTAAAATTTATTGAGTAGCTTTAGGTTGTTCTTCCCTATTACTCTTCACATGAGCTTTTATTCTTTTCCTTTTTTTTTTTTTTTTACTGATGTCAGACTTTTGTTACCTATATTTTCCATCAATACTAAGTAGATATGATGGCTTTACATTTTCTCAGCATTTCTGCTTAAGTAAGATAAACTTTGCAAACATGATCTTTAATATAACAATATCCTTAATTTCCTAAGCAATTCACAAGCTTGTAAAAGGTCCAGGGAACCTGCTAGGCAGTTAGAGCATTTACGTTAGAGCGTTATCAAAGGCGGTTGAGCTGAAACACTCCTTTCAAATACAGAAGACTAAAGCCCTGAGTTAACTTCTTCCAGAGACTGTCAGAAGAGTAGAAAAGCAGCAGATTCTTATTTTTGGGGTACATGCTCAGGAAATACCAGGAGGAACCCTTGAGACCCAAATTGCCTTGCCATCTGAGTCTCTGCCGCGTGACCCTGTCATGGGTGGGATTCCTCACGCTGGCCTCCGGCAAGCAGGTTTCTTGCAAACATCAGTCATTTGCATTGCAGGCACTACACAGTCAAAACAATCAGCTTCTAAACTAAGAGATTTCTTGTGAGATGGTATGAGCATCCACTTAAAAGCCACTTCTAAAGTTGGTTGCATTTTGCTAGATCTATATTGGCTTCTTCCTTGATAAAGTTGAAAATTAACTGACAATTACAAGCTTATGTTTCTGATTGTAAGGATTATAATAGCAGCTGGACAAGAATCCCTGCCACTGTGTGTCACTGTGTGTGGATATAAGTCGCCTTTCTGAGAATAACAGCTGCATGCCTCTGTGATGCTGTGCCAGTAATGTCCATATTTCACCAAAAAATTGACTTAGGAGCATTCACTACACAAACAAAGGTCACACAGCTGGTGGCAGCAGAGGTGAAACCAAACTAAGGCTTGTGGTAATGCACGTGTTCATGTTCCTCCACTCTGCCTCCTGGAGAGATATTGTTGGAGGAAACTAATGTGATTTTAATCTCTGTTGATAAGCATTATAAAAAATTTTGATACCAGTATTCACCAGTGTTGCCTATTTTTTTTCATAGGTGCACATATTCAATTTCTGAATTTTTCTACCGAAGCTAATCATGATTACCTTGAAATTCAAAATGGCCCTTATCACACCAGCCCGATGATCGGGCAGTTCAGCGGCCCTGACCTACCCAGCGCCCTGCTGAGCACCACTCATGAGACGCTCATCCACTTCTACAGTGACCACTCGCAGAACCGACCGGGGTTTAAACTCACTTACCAAGGTAAGAATCATACCACACCTGGGGATGCATCTGACACTTAAATTGTGTGGAAGCATAAACATCCGAGCTGGTTAAAGTCTTGCACAACTGGAGAGAGAGTCCAGAGTGGAGCACAGCTTTCTGGTGGGAGTGGAGTCTTCGCCAGGCTTCACACAAGTCAGGACCCAGACGCCAGGAGCAGGTCACACACTGTTTCACCGGGGTCCCTTCTGTCTCCCTCCAGTGGCCACATCACCGCCTGGGACCCCCTTAGCCCCATCATCACATAGCTTGTCACCTGTCACTGTGGCCTCTTGGCCACACGCAGGCGTTACCCCTTCAGGACTATGGTACAAGGAGTCTCTTTGATCTTGGAGGGCCTCCACCTGCAGCAGCTCACAGCAGGATTTCAGTTCCCAGCCAGAGTCTGAGGTCAGGCCACAGCAGTGAGAGTGCTGAGTCCTGGCCACTCGACCACCAAGGACAGCGGCAAAGCCCTGGCTTGTTGGTTTTGTTGAAATAAATGTCCACAAAGAGACAGAAAGTAGTGAAACGTGTAAAGGGTAGTAGGAGGAAAAGGAGTGCGTGTGGATAGACACCAGGTGGGCTCAGGGAGTCACACCCTCGGGTGGTCTGAATCGCTTACACGGGCCTTTCCTCTGGCTTTCTCTGGCCAATCACCTGGCTCTGAGTCCGTGTCTGGAGTATCTCAGGGTCCTCCCCTGTGTGCGTGTGCGTCTCTTAGCCAAGATGGGTTCCAGTGCAGAGGCCTGTGGGTAGGTTGGCATCACCTGCTGTGGGGTGGGGTGCCCTTTCTTTTGACCGCTGGGGGGCCTTTTCTGCACCTATGTAGTCAGGAAGGTCTCCTTGACCTCGAGAAGGAGGAATGTGTGGTCTGTCCATCTCCCATTTGGGCAGGGCTCAGCTCCGCTCTGTCTCCACCGTGACTGATGGCTTAAGTGTCCACTGGGGCAAAGTCCAGCATTTGCCCTGCTCCTGTTGTTATTCCTTCTAGAAATGTAAAGAGGAGGCTGACTGTGACATCTAAGCTGGAGCCCATCTATCTCCTGTCTCATGTCCACAAGAGAAGGGGGTCTGACCCTGTCTCTCACTCATTTAAGCTTTCTCTCAGCTCACTCAAAGTAATGACCTTGTGTACTATTCAAGCCATGTTCAAGTCATGTTGGTGGGGGGTAGGGGAGCAGTGGGGGAAGGAGAAAGATAGAGAGGGAATGAACTTTATGTGTTCTTAAACCATCAAAATATGAGATCTCTAATAAAAGTTAGAATCTACCATCATCAAAGCATTTCTGACATGTGAAAAAGTTCAAAGTTTTCATTTCATACACAATAATTTAGCTGGCCTTTCTTCAGTGTTGTTAATTCAAATGAAGTAAAAAAAAATGTCAAAAGTGGAGTCTTTTTTTAACATGGTGATATCACTTGATTTTTTTTAATTTTATAGACTGCCCTGGAAAATATTTAATATTTCATTACTAAAAGAGAATGGCATTTTGTGTTGAACTTTCAGACCTTGTTACTTCAGTTGTTACTTAAAGTATAAATTTACATTTCCAGAATTTGAGTGTCTTAAAATAGGAATCCAGGTAGGGGAGAAAAAAAGACAGGGTGATACAGCCTAATGAATGAGACAGGAGACCTTGCCTGGATTTCTCTGTGTCCACCTGTGTCTGTCATTCCTTCTCACCTGGACTGCACTGTGTCTCAGCAAGGGTGTCAAGTCCCACTGGAAAGCTGGTGTGTGTGCCCACGTACACAGAGAAGAGTGGAGAGACACAGTTTCCCAGGCTAACATAGAGGTCTGCCTACACCTCTGCTCTTCGTCCTTTTGGAGACAAGAGGGTGATCCCTTTCTTGCAGGCAACCCCTCCCATGCACTAGATGCTAGAATGTTTCTTTCTACTCTTTCCAGGGCATTTAAGGTAGGAATTGGGGCTTCCCTAATGGCTTAGATGGTGAAGAATTTTCCTGAAATGCAGGAGACAGGGCTTCGATCCCTGGCTCAGGAAGATCCCCTGGAGGAGGGCATGGCAGCCCACTCCAGTCATCTTGCCTGGAGAATCCCATGGACAGAGAAGCCTGGCAGCTACAGTCTGTGGGATCCCAAAGAGTCAGATATGACTGAGTGACTAACATTTTCACTTTCCTCCAGGTGGGAATTATCTTCCTTTCATTGCTTTTCCAGTGGCTGTTTCTCTTTCTCCTTTGAGTTTAAATACACTCAAATACCTTCCTCTCTCTCACACACACACTGCTACTTATGTTTAATTCTAATGACCCCTTCAGCTCCCACTTTCTCAGAAGCACTGTGGAGGAATCGTCTCCTCCAGCTCTCCCCGAGTCTCCTCCGCTTCTCACCTCTCCTGCCACCCACATATACCGTCATCACGCCCATAGTTACACAGTCATCCAAGCCTGCAGGTTTTTGTGTCATCTGAGGTTCTCCAGTGGGTGATGAGACCCGCCTGGGACAGCTCAGCAAGAGGAGAACTAGCACAAGTTTAAGAGTGCACACATTCCACGGGCTCACAGACGCCTGCGAGAACCCAGACAAGAGTCACTCACAGGAGTGGCTAGAACTTGGGGGGTTAGCTAGCTTCTGAAGCTAAAACAAGGGAGAAAGGGGTTCGGGATTCCAGGAAGAGAGGCAGCAATGGGAAGAAGACCAGGAATCTGTGGTTTGTGAGGGTCGTTGAGTGAAGTTGGTTGTGTTGATTTATTTATCTTTCAAAACATTTATAGGAGTATAGTTGTTTTACAATGTTAGTTTCTTCTGTACAGCAAAGTGCAGCAGCTAAGTGTGTACGTAGACCCCCCTGTTTTGGATTTCCCTCCTGTGCAGGTCACCACAGAGCACTAAACGGGGTTCCCCGTGCTGTGCAGGAGGCTCTCAGCAATGATCTGCTTTATACACGGCATCAGTACTGTGCTGATTTAACCCCACTCCTTTTCTCTGAGACTTTAGGGAACATCCTCTTAGCACAAGAACGAGAGACCTTTCTGCACATGTACATTCTATTTGTTAAAATAATTTCCTTCTCAAAAGAAGACCCTGTGCCCCGCTCTTAGAGCTTCCTCCTGCATCTGCTGGTTCTCAAAACACCCCATGTTGTACTGAGCAAACACAGATGTAGCTCTCTCAGAATCTCCCACAAGGACTCCAAGGGCCTGATGGAGTCAACACCATCTCCTGTCTAGCAGGTGAGGGATCTCTATGCACTGACCCTGAACAGAAATTTGGAGACAGAGTTACAGAGAAGAAAGAAAGAGTGGCTTTATTTCCTTGTCAGGCAAAAAGAAAACACTGTAGGCTAGAACCTCAATAACTGTGCCCACCCCCATCCCTGGGGAATAGGGAAAGGTTTTATAGTCAGGACTTGGGGTTGGGAGTAGGTGATAAGGATCAAGGCAGTAATAGTCTTACACTCTTCTTTCTACTGCAAAGTTTCAAAACTGTCACAACACTGGGTTTGGTGGGCTCCAAGGGCAGGGTTGCTGGTAAGATGAGGGTGTGTGCAGGGTCTCAGGTGGATCTAATCTCCCTTATGGCAGAAAGTGAAGAGGAACTAAAGAGCCTCTTGATGAAAGTGAGAGTGAAAAAGCTGACTTAAAATTCAACATTTAAAAAACTAAGATCATGGCATCTGGTCCCATCACTTCATGGCAAATAATGGGGAAACAATGAAAACTGTGACAGACTTTATTTTCTTGGGCTCCAAAATCACTGCAGATGATGGCTGCAGCCATGAAATGAAAAGAGCTTCCTCCTTGGAGGAAAAGCTAGGATCATCCTTGATAGCATATTAAAGGTAGATACATTACTTTGCCAACAAAGGTCCATATCTACTCAAAACTATGGTTTTTCCAGTAGTCATGTATGGATGTGGATTTGGACTGTAAAGAAAGCTAAGTGCTGAAGAACTGATGCTTTGGAACTATGGTGTTGGAGAAGACTCTTGAATATTCCTTGGACTGCAAGGAGATCATACCAGTCAGTCTTAAAGGAAATCAGTCCTGAATATTCATTGGAAGGACTGATGCTGAAGCTGAAACTCCAATACTTTAGCCACCTGATGCGAAGAACTGACTCACTGGAAAAGACTCTGATGCTAGGAAAGATTTTCCAGTAGTCATGTATGGATGTGGATTTGGACTGTAAAGAAAGCTAAGTGCTGAAGAACTGATGCTTTGGAACTATGGTGTTGGAGAAGACTCTTGAATATTCCTTGGACTGCAAGGAGATCATACCAGTCAGTCTTAAAGGAAATCAGTCCTGAATATTCATTGGAAGGACTGATGCTGAAGCTGAAACTCCAATACTTTAGCCACCTGATGCGAAGAACTGACTCACTGGAAAAGACTCTGATGCTAGGAAAGATTGAAGGCAAGAGGAGAAGGAGATGACAGAGGATGAGATGATTGGATGGCATCACCAACTAGATGTACATGAGTTTGAGCAACCTCTAGGAGCTGGTGATGAACAGGGAAGCCTGGGTGCTGCAGTCCATGGGGTCGCAAAGTGTTGGACTGAACTGAAATGAATCTCCATGAATTTCTCTGGTCCCTATAATCTTGCCTCAGGAGGTGGTTTCATGGCTGTTCCTCCTTTGATTAGCAACTGTTTCAGTCTGCCCTTTGGAACTCAGGGACACCATAGAAGCTGAAGAAATGGGGGACAAAAGCACCTCAATGTCTGGGAGCCCCATAGGGCCCCACTCAGTCTCAGTTAGAGGAGTCTTGTGGGTGCGATCTGACCTGGGCCTTGCTGTTAACACAGGTTTACTGAGAACTAAACTGCTCCTGTACACGTGACTCTGCTTGAGTCTATGTGCTGGTGCTAAGTCACTTTTAAGTCGTGTTTGATTCTTTGCAACCCTCTGGACTGTAGCCCGCCAGGCTCCTCTGTCCATGGGATTCTCCAGGCAAGAATACTGGAGTGGGTTGCCATGTCCTCCTGCAGAGGCTCTTTCCAACCCAGAGATTGAACCTGTGTCTCTTATGTCTCCTTCACTGACAGGTGAATCAGCCCTGGGATTTCTTTGGAAGGAATGATGCTAAAGCTGAAACTCCAGTACTTTGGCCACCTCATGCGAAGAGTTGACTCATTGGAAAAGACCCTGATGCTGGGAGGGATTGGGGGCAGGAGGAGAAGGGGATGACAGAGGATGAGATGGCTGGATGGCATCATGGACTCGATGGCCATGAGTCTGAGTGAAGTCCGGGAGTTGGTGATGGACAGGGAGGCCTGGTGTGCTGTGATTCATGGGGTGGCAAAGAGTCGGACACGACTGAGCAACTGAACTGAACTGAACTGAACTGAACTAAGAGACCTTAACACTTCCTCTTAAGACCTTTACAACTGATTGGATAAGGCACACCCCCATTATAGAGGGTAATCTGCTTTACTCAAACTCTGCAGATTTGAATGTTAATGTTGTCTAAAAAAATACCTTCACAGCAACATCTAGATTGGTGTTTCACCAGTTCTCTGGCCAAGTTGATACATACAATTAACCATCACAACTAGCACGTAGGCTCCATGAGGGCAGCTCTCTTTATTGCAGGACTTCTCTGGGCCTTTGATATGTTTGTGTAATTGTGACTCTGAGCAGGAAATATAGTCTATAGTTTCCCAACCCTGCTTGACTTTGGAGCCTCTTGTTTGTTGAACTCTTATTCACAGCTGAAGATCTTTGGCAACCTTGTTGTAAATAATAGAACTCCTACCATCGTTAAAGATTGTACTCATTTTTACAAGCATTTCCTTTTAGAGACACTTTCAGTTCAGTTCAGTTCAGTTCAGTCGCTCAGTCGTGTCCAACTCTTTGTGACCCCATGAATCACAGCAGGCCAGGCCTCCCTGTCTATCACCAACTCCCGGAGTTCACTCAGACTCATGTCCATTGAGTTTGTGATGTCATCCAGCCATCTCATCCTCTGTCGTCCCCTTCTCCTCCTGCCTCCAGTCCCTTGCAGTGGTATTGCTTTATAATTCTGGAAAGTAGTTACTCCAGATAGCTGCATCTTGACTTGCAGAGCACAATGGTCAAGAACTGTTTGTGCAGGTACTTCTGAGGTGGAACTGAGCATACTCCCCCACCCTCTATTTTGTTTCCACTTCAGTAGAATAGAAATAAATAGGGCTTGAGAAGCTGGGTATGTTGGGAGTGTTTTATTTGTCTTAAAATACTGACCCTTGGTCAAGCCTTCTTCTCTTCCCCTGTTGCTTCTCTGAATATGTATCTTTTTATTTCCTTGTTTGCCTCTGAAATTTTGAGATTTCACAAATGAAATAGACTTTGAGATGCACATGGCAGTATTCAAATAACTCAGAGATAGCAGGAGGAGTTTGAAGGACAATTATTATGCCTCTTGTTATAAGGAGACATATTCTGATTTGTTTTAACCACGATCTTATTTCTAATATAGGGAAATAAGAGAGATATTTTCATCTCCTGCGTGTCTGACTGGAAGTTTTTTAAGGGAAAGGTAATATATATTATAATAAATTTAAATTTTGTTAAAAACATTCTGTAATGATACCATGGTTGTGATTAATATTAATAATACTGTACTGTATATTTGAAAGTTGGCTAAGAGAATTGTGGCTCAGTTGGTAAAGAATCCTCCTGCAATGTGGGAGACCTGGGTTCGATCCCTGGGTTGGAAAGATCCCCTGGAGACGGGACAGGCTACCCACTCCAGTATTCTGGATACAGTCCATGGGGTCGCAAAAAGTCGGACATGACTGAGCCACTTTCCTTCCTTCCTTCCTTAAGAGAATAGATCTTAAAAGTTCTCATCACAAGGAAAAAATATGTAACTGTGTAGTGATTGTTTTACAATATATGCTCTACATATATCAATGCACTATGTTGTACACCCCTGAAACTAGTATAATGTTATGTCTCAATTATGTCTCATTTAAAAAACTGAAAGAAATTATTAAAAAATTATAAAAATTATATTTTATTAAATTTTTAATTAAAAGTTTATAAAAATTTTCATAAAAATTATAAAGGAAATGGTTTGAGAGTAAAATAATATCTCATTTTAAAAATTACCTTTCCCCTACAAAATCACATATATGTTTGCTGTAGAAAATGTAAAAAAAATAAGACATGAAACAACAACAAAAATGAAAATCAGCCAAAATTCAGCACTTACACATAATAGCTAGAGTTTGTATAAATATCTTTTTCTATGCAAATGAGTTCTTTTACAAAAAATGGTATTGTTTTATATATTTATACTTAATATTTTGTCCACTTTCTGTTTTATTCAATTTTTATAATAGTATTTCTCCATAACATCATTTTAATTGTTGCAAGGTATTCCATGGGAAGGACATACCTTAATTTATTTGTTTCTTTATTTCTGTATACTTAGGTTTCTTTGAATTTTTAAGTATATGAAAGAATGACTTTATACTTCTTTTCCTAAATATTAGTATAATATTTATTTAAAAGAATTTGTCTCTTTTCAGACACTAAATATTTCACAAAGAATGTGTCTGTTTTTAGATAAATTCAGCACTTACACATAATAGCTAGAGTTTGTATAAATATCTTTTTCTATGCAAATGAGTTCTTTTACAAAAAATGGTATTGTTTTATATATTTATACTTAATATTTTGTCCACTTTCTGTTTTATTCAATTTTTATAATAGTATTTCTCCATAACATCATTTTAATTGTTGCAAGGTATTCCATGGGAAGGACATACCTTAATTTATTTGTTTCTTTATTTCTGTATACTTAGGTTTCTTTGAATTTTTAAGTATATGAAAGAATGACTTTATACTTCTTTTCCTAAATATTAGTATAATATTTATTTAAAAGAATTTGTCTCTTTTCAGACACTAAATATTTCACAAAGAATGTGTCTGTTTTTAGATAATATATTCAATCCAGTATAATTCTTGGGTTAAGATAGTCATTTCACTAGTAATTTTCTGTTGGATTACTACAAATTTACTGCTTGGAGACCCCTTTTGGTTTCCTGCTTCTGGTTCATGAAACTGGGAAACAAGAAAAACTTCTACCTTTTATCTTTGGCTTTTTTTTTTTCTTTACTGGAAAATAAATATTTATTGATTACTCATTTAAGGTAAGGCAGTATCTGATGTAAAGTCTAATAGCATATATATTGTTAATGCAGACTTGATATTTTTTGGCATTTTTGAAACAATCATATGTTATTGTAAAGGTGAGAAAAAATAAATTTATTAAAATGAAGCAAGCTTTAGAATAAACTTTTCATCTGGATAAATAATAAAATACTTAATTTTGAAGCATCTTTTTTCATTTACTTATCTTTCTTTCATTCATTTTCCTTCCACAGAATAGATGGAGAAATGACATCTGTTCATTTGGACTTGAATACAGCAAGGAATACCTTTAAGGAATTAACCCAAAAGGACTGGATTACTAACACGGTGGTATTCTTCAGATTGTTACTTGGAAAAAAAAATACACTGAAACATTTTTATAAGAACTCAAAATTTCAGAAGAAATATCTAGTTTTCACATATTCTCTGAAGCCCTGTGGCTTATATAAATTAAATTAAACTCCGATAGTATTCAGAAGTTTCCCCACATAGAGTAAAATAGATGATATAGTAGGAACATAGGTTACAGATAGTCAATACAGTTTATCTGTATGCACACATGTTTACACGTATATGCACAGACTCCCCTAGAGGGAATGTTTTCAACTCTGGCTTTAGGAAGATTATTAAAATATTTGCTGTGATGGTTACACCAGGATAAGAGCAGCATATTATTTGCAATTATTTTACACTTAAGTATAGAAATGAGAACACCTTTTCTAATGTGACTGTCCCTGTCACAAAGGGCTGTATGGGTTCTTCTGTGTTTCGTTGCATTGCTGTTCCTTTTCTGTAGATTCTAGAATGTTCTTATTCTTTCTGGGATTGTTGCTTCTTTGTTTCAGCACTGTTATTACTATCTTTAGGCTTCGCACTTGGAGATGCTTCAAATATACTTCCTTTTTTAATATAGCCTTTCCTAATATATAGCTTTTATTAACTTATTTCCCTGTTCTACTGTACTGATTGATCTAGGGGTAGTGTTATCTCTGTTCTTGGCTCAGTCTGTTTCCTTCTAAGTCTCTGGCTCTTTTCCCCCCCGCCACTTTGACTTCTCCTCTCTTTGCTTTCCCATCCCTCCCCGATTTGGCCTTTCCTTCTGCTTCTGTGGCTCTCATTCTCTTTCCCTCTCCATATCCACTCATTCTCTCCCTGCTGTCAGCTCCCTCACCTGCTCTTTGGCTCTGTCTGTCACAGTCCACATTCTGTATCTTAGCTGCAAGTTCTCTCTCACACACTTTTCTCTCAAGGGAAGATGGAAATTTTAATTATGTTAACTTTGGCAGAACCACAGCCCATTTAGGAGTCTGAAGTAAAATGGATCCCTAATTAAGCACCTTTATCCAGGACTCTGCAGCACTTGGAAAGATCACCAAAAATGAAAAGCATTTCTGCATTCATGAAGGGAAGAGGTTGGACTAGTTCATCACTAAGGCTAATAATACCTTGGTTGTGCCAGAACAGTATCACATACAGTGCAAGCAGCGTAATCGTGGAGCATTCTCCCATTGTTTCAGATGAGATAGTTGAATCAAAAGACCTATAATGTTTCTTTCTATTTTGAGATTTCTGTGATATGAACTCACAGACTTGGCCTTCCTTCATTTATTCAGCAAACAGTTGAATACTGCCATGAGTAGGGCACTGTGGTGGGATTCCTGATGCAGATGAGAGAGACATGCTCCCCATTCTTAGAGGCTCTTAGTTCATGAAGGGAGACAGATACCTTTGTGCAGATGTCAGTGTGAAGACTGGATGTGTTATACACTCCACTGGCTTCCCTGGTGGCTCAGAGGGTAAAGCATCTGTCTGTGATGCGAAAGACCCAGGTTCGATTCCTGGGTCGGGAAGATCCCCTGGATAAGAAAATGGCAACCCCCTCTAGTATTCTTTCCTGGAGAATCCCGTGGACAGAAGAGCCTGGTGGGCTACAGTCCATGGGGTCACAAAGAGTCGGACACGACTGAACGACTACACTTAGTCTTCCCTACTGCCTAGCTTAGAACATAGTGAGTGTATAATAAACATTTTTGGGTGAATGAATTCAGTCATTACTCAGGGCTGTGAATGGTTGGTTCTATTCAGAGTGTTCAAAACAAGGTGCCCAGTGGGGAGGGGGACTGTACCAGGTTCCTGCAGGGGAAAGACCTACCAGGCATTCAGGATTGTGTGCACCAAGGCCTAAGATGTGAAACTCTAACTGGCTCCAGAGTTTTGCAGTGGTTCTAAAGGGCTGGGAGGCTTGGGAGTGTGAATGATGAAGAGCACAGAGTAAGAGGGAGGCATGGAAATGGGTTACAGTGCAGTAATCAGGTGTGCATGACAAGATTGAACCTAGTAGAGGGAGCCCAATGTAATGTTTACAATAGATGGTTATAAGAATTTGTACATTTAGAGATACCTTTGTTAGTATCTCCTAATTCAGAGATTGAGCTTTGGAGTCAAAAAGAACCAGGAGAGATTCTTACTTAGTTCTGTGACCCTGAGCAAGTTAATTTCTCTAATATGCAGAGTTGTCATTTATAAATCGGGGATAATAATATCTATTATACAGAGAAATGACAAGAATAGATGACCCTATATATGTGAATTAGCACAATATCTGGCAAGTAATAAGAACCCTGGAAACACTAGTTTATCTTCTTAGTGGGCTTTTAGGCAAATTATTACTGTTATCCCACATAACACATAAAAATTCACAATTCCATTTGAATTTTTCTTCAACTGTTTTCTTCAAATTTCTTCAGATTTTTCTTCAACTTGCATTCTGAATTGGGGAAATTGTAAGAATATTGCGAGAGAGAGAAACTAGAGTTTGGTAGTGAAGAGTTTGATGAGACAGGCGATTCTGTAAGAAGATAACAGGAAACCATGTTGATTTTCATTGTAGTTCCTTTCTGTTTGTTTTTTAATTTTTGTTTTACTTTTGGAGATTCTGGCATATTTTTCCTCTTTAATAAATGAGGTGTGATAGTGGAGCTGGAGGGAAGACTATGGAACTTATTACGGGGCTGCCTTTTAATTCCAAGTCCATTGTGCATTTAATACAGTCTTGCACATGTGATTTCTTCTTGATCTCCTTCATAAACGCCAACAACTGGATGGGAAAAATGCTTGTCAAATACGTACTCCTAGGTACTTGGGAGGGTAGATGAGATGAATTGTGAACATGGATTTTAGAAAGACGAAGTGATCATTCCAGTCTCATGGTGGAATGAAACTCCAGGTTCCACACTTTATTTTATTACAGTAACTGCACCCAGTCCCTGCTGTGTTTGACTTGTCTTTTCCCGGATCCTTTTTGACCACAGATAACCTCATGTCTCAGGGATAATCTGCTCAAAAATCTTCCATTTACTTCTCCACACCAAGAAGCTTTAGAAGTGTTCTTCCTTCTCCCAGAATGTCCTGTGATGCATGATAGAACAACTGGGAGAGCCTGGTGGTTCCATTTGCAGAAGCTGTTTGTAAAATGAATGACCAGATGTCAAGGGTTCTGGGTAAGATCGACGGTTTACACTTGAAAATACATGACAGTCTTCTCAATGGAAACACATGCCTAGCAAAGTTACAGCAGATCTTAGGTAGATAACTAAACATATTCTTGTTTTTTAGTTTATGTTCTTAGCATATAAACATGCTATAATCATTACTGTGGTCATCCAAAATGGATTGTTCTAGTCACTTTTTAGTGATCTTGCAATGATACATGTGTGACTTGGTCATAAGGTCTTTTGCTCCCTACTTTTCATTAAGAAAAACTTTATTCCTAGACATTGAAAGACTAGTACAGTAAAACCCAGATATTCTCTGAGAGTCAATAGCAGTTATATTGTATAAGCATCTCCCTCTTGATGTACAGATTGTTTCATTTTTTTTGAACTATATGAAAGTAAATTGGAGACATTTACCCATAATATTTGCATGCACATCTCGTAAGGATATGAAATTCTGTATTACCACGACTTTGTTATCACACCTAATAAGATTAGACATGATTCCACTGTATTATATAATATCTAGGCCATGTTTAGATTTCTGCACTTGTCTCAAAAAGTATTTTGCAGAGTTTTTTTTTTTTTTAGAAGAGCCTGGGTCAGTTTTTCTGTAAGTGTTTCACATCTAGTTTTGTCTGATTGTTTACTGTTTTCCCTGTGTTTCTAGTACACTGGAAGTTAGGTCTAGGGCTTGATTAAACTTTGTTGTAGTCTTCGACACAATTAGCCTGTCAGCTCAGGGAAGCCCTTTCTTACGTTTTGTTAAGTCACATTGTAAGTGATGAAGCAGTTCAAAGAAGTTTTCTTTTTCACAATGCTGAAAGTTGGTTTTTAAGAGTTAAAAACTCATACTCGGAGTGAAAAAACAGTCATTATCACAAATAGTTTTTTGTCTGGTTTTTCATACTGTATGCTATTTCACTGGCATTAATATGACTAATTAATTTTGCTAGCTTTTTTCCCCCCTTCACAAATTAATTAGATCAGGTTTGTGGTTCTGTTACTATTAAGGCATTCTTTTTTTTTGAGGACATTAAACTTTTATTTCCACTCATTTCTTTGAGAACATCTAAACTTTAAATTGCAATTATATTTACTGAAAAGTATATTACAAATGTGTTTTTAGATTGATACCTATGATGTATATGAAAATACTCTGTTTTAGAAAATATTGACTACTTTTAGAAAATAATTTTTGACTACTTTGGAAAATATTGACTACTTTTTACCTTTAAGAATCCAAGAAACATTACATGCTAGCAGTTATCTACCTTTGTATCCCTCAGAGGAATATTGGGCATCTCTGAAAGAATCTCCTTTCAACAATCTGGTCCAGATGTTTAAAGGAGCCATCGTTGCTCAACTGCATTATTGGACTGAAAGTTCTGAGAATAACAATCACATTAAAGCTCTCCTAGAAGTGTTGAAAAAGCTGTATAGGGTAAGTGCTGATTTAGAAACCCATACATCTTTATTTTGCAATAAGAATTTCCTTGATTTCAAGCAGACTCTTACAAAGCATGAAGTTGATACTGCTTTTTTAAAATTTTTTTTTTTAATGAAGTCATGCATATAGAGTGTGTATGGTATCTATGTACAATTTAAAGACAAGTGGTAAAACAGACATCAGTGTAACTACCACCCATGTTAAAAAAGAAAACTTTAGGAATGCCTGTGTATCTCTCACAGACTGTACTTTCTCATCTCCTGAAGGCCACCAGGATCCTGGATTTTCAGTTACTTGTTCCCTTAACACTTCTTTATTGTCTTATAGCTATATGTAATTTTAGACACTATGCTGTTTAATTTTGCTGTTTTCAAAATTTAATATGAATAGACTACACTGCTTACATAGTGTTTCATTTTATAGATTCATCCAGATTAATACATCTGTCTGTGTTTCACTCATTTTCACTTCTGAGTTTATAGTATGTCTCTACCATAAGTACCCATTCCGGTATTTTTTTAATCAGACAAAAATTATATGTACTTTATTTTTATTGCTAAATTATGAACTACCATGAATATTTATCTTTTGTGAAACCAGACAGTTTCAAAACAACAGCAGCAGCTTCAAAACATAAAGCTAAAAGTACACAAAGAATACAGCCAATTTAAATTTTAATTACTAGGAAAACTTTAAAATACTTTTCAACTTTTAGTATAACAAATAGAAAAAAGAGTGTTTCTTCACATTTGTCAAGCAAAACATACAAACAGAAAAAGATAAAACATTGTAGCTGCTGCTGCTGCTGCTGCTGCTGCTGCTAAGTCACTTCAGTCATCTCGGACTGCAGCCCACCAGGCTCCTCCGTTCATGGGATTTTCCAGGGAAGAGTACTGGAGTGGGGTGCCATTGCCTTCTCTGAAAACATTGTAGACATTATAGTAAATAATTATAAAACAAAATTCCATGTCAAAATACTGTCAGACTCTAATGTAACTAAGACATGTTGGATTTTATATTCTAACCATAGAACATATTTTTTGTTGCTTTGGTTTTTTAAATTTTAAATTTATTTACTTTTTAATTAAAGAATAGTTGCTTTACAAAATTGTGTTGGTTTGTGCCAAACATCAACTTGAATCAGCCATAGGTATACATATTCCCCTCCCATTCCAGTATTGATTGATATGTAGTATGTACTGTTTGCAGTTCTATTTGCGGGGGGCGGGGGGTGGGGAGAGGGTTTCTCTGTGAGTAAACACACTACTGTGAACATTTTTGTACATACCTCTTAGTGTTCATCACTAAGAGATATGTATAGTAAAAGATATGTATTGTGTATCAAATGTTAGTTTTTAGTTGCCATCCCTAATTCTGGAATTGATAGAATTGAATTATGTTGCTCTTTATTGGTAGTGACAGTCTAAAGTGGTTGGACCAGTTTAAATTGTCTCCAGGAGATGTTGAGAATTCTGTTGCCCCATGTCTGACTTTAAAATTTGGAAAATATATTTAGTACCACATTGAAATGATGGCAGATTATGATTTAATTGTTTTTCAGTGGTTCTAAGGCATTAGAGCATATTTTCATCTTTATAATTGTAGTACTTGTTTACTTTACTATAAAATGCTTGTCTTTTTCCTCAATTTAAATACGTTCAACTTTTTCCTACTGATTATAGGAGCATTTTTTATTTTGGACACTAGCCCTTTGTTATAAGTGTTGCAAATATCAAGTCCCAGTTTGCAGCTTTTCTTGGTGGTTTTTGATGAACCCACATTCTTAATTTTAATGTAGATGATGCTGTCAGTCCATTCCTTTATCATCTTTACTCCATCTGTTTTGTTTTAAACTTTTCTTTCACTTCAGAGTTTTAAAGTATTCACCTTAATCAGGGATCAGCGGAACTTCTTTTTGGAAGGGACCAGCTGGTAATTATTTTAAGCATTTGTGAGATTTTATAAAGTAAGCAGAGGGCCTGATTTAGCCCTGAGAGCTGCTCCAGATAGTCTTCTAACAGTGATGATACCTGGGACCAGTGGGAGAAAACAGAGGCTCCTGTACCATATGTCTAATGTATAAAAGGTTAGAAAGCTAGTTAACAACCTGTTGAATGAATAAAGTATAGTCTATCCTCCCATGTTGACAAATAAATCTTCCTGATGACTGGGGAGGGCTTCCCTGGCAACTCAGATGGTAAAGAATTTGCCTGCAATGTGGGAGACCTGGTTTCAACCCCTGGGTTGGAAAGATCCCCTGGAGGAGGGCTGGATACCCTGGAGTGCAACCCACTCCAGTTTTCTTGACTGAGAATCCCCATGGACAGAGCAGCCTGGTGGGTCGCAGTCCACGGGGTTGCAGAGAGTCAGACGCGACTGAGGGACGAAGTGCAGTGTCAGAGGAGGCCAGATTTGAACTTAGAAATGTCTGCTCCTTGCAGAGTTCTGCAGTGAAAGCAGAGGTGCCGACGGACCCTCCCCGTGGCCCATCCCAGGGCCTTTTTGCCCTGCTTTTCCCACAGCAGGCTTTATCCCACACCAGGGGTGTCCCACGGCCATGTGTGCACTTCACCTCCTGTCTCTGTTCTGTCCCCACCTTCCGCAGCAGCCCTGGTGTGCTGGAGCTTTGGGGTGTGCTCACCTGTGACTTCCACTCCTCAGAGAGCAAGTGGAGGGAGAGGCCTGTGCAGGTGCTGGGGCTCTTGGAGCCATTTGAGCAGGGACTTGAAGATCTTGGGTTCTCGAGCTCAGTGTAGATGGGAATATGTGGGCTGCATAGACACAGCCCTTGACCCAGCATACCCCTTGTGGGAAGGGGATTGGCTGGAGAAGGGCCAGAACAAAGACCTTTAAATCAGAGACCCAAGGCAGAGGTCAGTCTTGTCCAGGTCTAAAGGGAGTATTGCGGTTAGCTTTGCCTTTCGCAGTTTGCTGTTTAAACCAGTTGAAAATTTATTTTCATTATTTTCCATATGCAAACAATTACCTAACACCACTTAACTGAAATCCTGTCCTTTCTGCACTGATAGGTGATGTGAACTGTCATGAAACAAGTTTCTGTGTGTGAGATTCATTTCCAGGCTCTCTTCTGCACTGTTAGTCATTTTATGTGGCTCTGTATTGTTTACATTTTTCCAAGAGAAATACTCAACCTTGTTCTTAAAGTGAATCTTGGCTATTTTTGGCATTTGGCTCTTCCATATAAATTTCATTCATTTATTTATTTTTAAACATTTATTTGTTTGGTGCCATTGGATCTTAGTGGCAGCATGTGGTATCTAATTCCCAGACCAGGGATTAAAAGTAAGTAGAAGTTTATCATCATACCATCAACTCCTATGAGTAAGTCATAGATATTCTTTATGCTCCTGAAAGTTTGGGGCTTTGATGATGGGGTAATTGAATAGAAATAAATTCTGGTCATTAAAATATCTTTAACTTGCTATTTATTCTGATAATCTAATTTATAGCTATTAAGCAAAATTGTCTTTATATATAAAATTTTCTCACGTCATATTTTATTTAAGGTAAACCAGACTAAATGTCAACTGCCTGAAAATATCTTTGAAATAAATGAACTCACACAGTGGTTGATTTTAATGTAGATGCATATAGAAGGTCCTCCTGGAAAGTGGACTCAGTAAGTATGGCATATTTAAAGAGGGTATTATCTCTGGTAAGGTAATATAGGCACTTGTACTATAACTTTGTATGAATTTCCAAAAATTCTTACACTTTGTAAAATTGCCCAATAGAAGTAGCAGAGCTTATGGGAAAAACAAGGCAGGCCCCTCAAAATCTATGCGGTTTTATAGCGAGAACTATGACAGAAAAGTGCCTGCTAGCTGGGGAGATAGCTCGGATCACATGGAGAGTGCCATGAGAGGATAAAAAATGCACAAAAACCTAAGGCTAGAAATCTACCCACAGGCTAATCAGAGGACCAGTGGTACTGAAATAACCGATGGGAGTGGAGCTTTTCTCTTAAGGTGGGCATAGGAGGCAGGTGACTCACCAGGGGCCACCAGTACAAGGTTGTAACTTTGGTGAGGGTTCCCTGGGTGTTAGTAGTCCTTTTTTACTAAAATAAAGCTAAAGAGCTCTGGCTGCCAGTTCAGCAGCTAATCTATTTTTTCTCCTCTTCTCTGAAGATTATCATTCTACTAGCCCATCGTCCTTTGCCTGGCAAAAATCAGGTCTGAGCTAACCAGTTTTCTAACTCACCTATTTACTGAATACATGTGAACTAATTCACATTTCATAAGTAAAGGCAGGAGCAGAACAGACTTTTGGGAAAGTGTCTGGAGTTCATAATTAATGGTGAAATTAAATGAGCACTGAAAATACTAGATTTATGTACCTTTCATTGATATGTAAAACATTTTCTTAGAATTTTATATATTCTAGCACCACTGGCCAACGTTTTGGATTCCTTTGACTGTAAGTACTGAGACCTGAAACCATCAGGGGTTTAAGGCTAAGAAGTAAGGTGTAAGATTTCTCTGTCCTTTCATTTATCAAAATTGTAATCATTTCCATTTTTAGGACATTTCAGTAGACATCGAGTATCCTGTCATATTCAGTCGTTTTCCATTTATCTTTAATATTCTGTGAAAATAAAACTACTGTATGCAGACTCACTTTTAAAAGTACAGGTATGTGTGCTTATTTCTTTGTCTTTGTTAGCAAATCAAAGGATGAGTGTCTTTTTCAGTGCACAATAGCTGGGTGATTCGGGAGCCACTCAGTGAAACCAGTGGTGGTCATAGCATTCATTGAGCTTATACTGTAATAAAGAAGGCAAGAGAGACTGTCATAATTTAGGTTGGGTTGGCCTTGAGGCATATTAGGGCCTCAGTAGTAAAGGATAGAGCTTGGGCCTAGTTATAGGGCTTTTATCTTGAGAATAGCGCCAGTAGCCTTCTGAATGGTGCTGAGAGAGGCATAGCAGATGTGGACTTGATTGGGATTAGCAACATATGTAGGAAGGTCCAATCTAATGGGAAAATATAGCAGTGGGAATAGAAGTGATGGAGGAGTCTTAAAATTCAGACTCAAATAAATGACTGTGTGTGCTAAGTCACTTCAGTCATGTCCGACTCTTTGCGACCCTGTGGATTGTAATCTGCCAGGCCCCTCTGTCCATGGGATTCTCCAGGCAAGAATACTGGAGTGGGTCGCCATTTCCTACTACAGGGGATTTTCCCAATCCAGGGATTGAACCTGCATCTCTGATGTCTTCTGCATTGGCAGCCGGGTTCTTTACCACTGAGCCACAGTCGGACACAACAAATAAACGGCTAGTACTCTGTGATTGTGCCATAATAAAGGTTTATAAAAAGTGTTTCCTTTTCACATGTACTTAACTGTCATCAACTGACTTGGTTCTCTTTGTCAGCATATCCAGCAAAGTGGTTTAGAACTTAAAATTGAACAATTGAGAAAGCCTCAGAAAATGTACTTCATTGCAGTTTTCATAAGGGCTAAATTTGTTAATATAGGTAAAGCATTTAGAACAATGCCTTGCACAAAGTGCCCAAAAGTGTAGCTTTTACGCTTGTATATGCATCTGTATATGTATATGTGCCTGTATATGTATTTGCATGAATAATATTCAAATATATGTGTCATAAACTAGATAACTTTTACATAGTACAGTTACCATAATAAAACAGGAAACTGATATAAGAGTTCCAAGTAAGATCTTTGATGAAATATTTAAAAAAGGATATTGGAAGGAAAAAAGATATAAGAACTTTATTTTGCTTCAACTCTAACTCTTCTATCTTGATTTTAAACAAGTTTCCAGTAATTATTTTATGGAACTGGCATTTGCTTCCTCTCTCTTTTGCAAAGAGACATAGACATTATACCAAATTGTCATTTGGTTCCAAATGGACAGTCTGTATGTTGGTCTGTGAGTCTGTCTGTCTCTTTCATGTTAACTTCCTAGATTATCTGTCCCGTAAAGTCAGTCTGAATTTTCCCCCTAGAAAAGGATATCTTCTAAACGTCTGAATTTCTCATCCTGATGAGAGNTTTTCTGTGAGTATGTTTCAGTGTGTCTGCCCTCTGATTCCCTCTTGCAACACCTACCGTCTTACTTGGGTTTCTCTTACCTTGGGCGTGGGGTATCTGTTCACGGCTGCTCCAGCAAAGCACAGCCACTGCACCTTACCTTGGACGAGGGGTATCTCCTTACCGCCACCGTTCCTGACGTTCAGCGTAGGAGAGTATTAGGTTTCAGCTTACTGCTTCAGGCTCCTTAGTGAGGCTAAAGACTGATGGTCTTTAGCTTGGTCACTGAAGTGTTCATATTTGTGTTTACAGCAGGGGTCCCCAACCCCCGGGTTGTGGACCGATACTGGCCTGTGGTCTGTTAGGAACCCAGCTGCATAGCACAGCAGGTGAGCAGCCGGCAAGCAAAGGAAGCTTTATCTAGCATTTCCCATCACTCACATTACTGCCTGAGCCATCACACCCACCCCGGTCTGTGGAAAAATTGTCTTCCATGAAACTGGTTCATGGTGCCAAAAAGGTTAAGGACCACTGCTTTACATGGTACAGTGGTCCAGAGGAGCCTATAGTTGGTCACGTTCCTGCTCACCCAAGTTGACCCCACAAGCTTTTCATTCCCTACAGCTCATGATCTTTTGCTCTCAGGGGTAAATGCTGAATATATAGCCTGTCTTCCGTGGCATATAGGCTTCCCTGATAGCTCAGTTGGTGAAGAATCCACCTGCAATGCAAGAGACCTCGTTCAATTCCTGGGTCAGGAAGAGCCCCTGGAGAAGGGATAGGCTACCAACTCCAGTATTCTTGGCTTCCCCTGTGGCTCAGCTGGTAAAGAGTCTGCCTGCAATGTGGGAGACCTGGGTTCGATCCCTGAGTTGGGAAGATCCCCTGGAGAAGGGAAAGGCTACCCACTCCAGTATTCTGGCCTGGAGAATTCCATGGACTGTATAGTCATGTGGTGTATAGAGCTCTTATCCTAAGTGTCTGTGACATGTGCTTACAATAAACTGAGTTGGTTTATTCCACTTTGAAAATTTCTACTTAGAGTTAATGGTGAAATGAAATGAAACATGAGACATTTTTCTTTTCCCAGGAGAAGAAATTTCGAGCTTATATGAGGTTGGCTGGCCTTGTGGACCAAGAAGGTCTGCATCATCTTTACTGCCCACCTTTAATCTGATAGTCAGAAGGAGTCACTTGATTGAGGATGTTTTTAATCAGCTAAATCAGTTTGAAAATGAAGATCCGAGGAGGGAGTTAATGGTAAAGTATAATTCTTACTTAATATTTTTGCTGCTGAGAGAAGGAAAATGGAAAAGAATGTAAAACAATGGGCCTTACAGAGAGGGAATTACCTCCCTTTTACACTGGAATTGTTTGTATTGCAGTTCCCCTAATTTTCCTCAGTTACCTGTGAATTCCAGGTGAGAAGCTGCCATTGTTCTCTGGCTAAGGGGCAGCAGGTGAAATGGTTGTCCTCTCCAGTACTAGCCCTAAGATATTCAGTTCCCTTTAGATACTCAGTTCCCTAAGATATTCAGGCCCGACTAAGCCTGGCTGGTCATCACCTTTTAAAGGTTCCAGTGAGTTGGGGTTGACACAGAGAACTGAGAGTTTGTTTCTGCTCTCCTGCAAGAACCCAGATTGTTTTGTTGAAGAGAGAACAGTCTCTTCATTGATTACATAGTTTTCTGAGGGTATAATTGTAGGTATCACCATGTCCTGAACATTCATTAATGATCCTTGGTCTAGTTACTGTGTAACTTGTCTTACTAATAGACACTTGACATAGAATAATAATGACTAGACGGTCTAATGAATGTTTTCCTTAAGCCAGGAACTATTATAAAAGCTTTACACCTACTTGTGTAACCCTTTCAACCACACTGTATAGAAGGTTCTGTTTTTTCTTCCTGTTAGAGATGGGAAAACTGAGGTGCAAACTATTAGATAACTTATCCCAGAGTGAAACGACTGATAAGTATCAGAGCCAGGATTTGAGCTCAACCATCAGATTATAGGGGCTTCCTTGTTGACTCAGACAGTAAAGAAACTGCCTGCAATGCAGGAGACCTGGGTTTGATCCCTGGGTCAGGAAGATCTCCTGGAGAAGGGAATGGCTACCCACTCCAGTATTCTTGCCTAGAGAATTCCATGGATGGAGGCTAAGTCCATGGGATCTCCAAAAGTCAAACAAGGCTAACACACACAAACGCACATCAGGCTCTAGACTTTCCACTTAATCAAAACAAGTAAAGATTTTCCTGATAATATTTATTAGAATGGTTTGATGGGAGATGCTAATGTATCACTTGTCCTATTCATATTAAAGAATGATTGACTTGACCAAAGCTCAAGATACTATTCTAAAAGTGTGAAGTTTGCAGTTAGAGCTGGCATTTCTAAATATTTTTGCACATAGATAATGTTTAAAGACCTGGTAAATTCATTATATGATTCTAACCTGTGTCAGCCAGCCAGTCCACTCAGTTATTTTAATTTTCATTCATCCATTTTTAAAATTTAGGTAACATTTGATAAGTAGCTATTATTTTCCAGACTCTGTGAAGGATTTTACTTGTGTTATAACATTTAATCTTTCTGATGATCTCGTGGGAAAGTAGGCTTTGTGAGATTAAGGAGCTTGCCCATATAAAGGGGCAGGGTAAGAGAAAGAATAG
This sequence comes from Aepyceros melampus, assembly GCA_006408695.1. NCBI lineage: Eukaryota > Metazoa > Chordata > Mammalia > Artiodactyla > Bovidae > Aepyceros > Aepyceros melampus. The sequence goes on along the minus strand of SJXQ01005946.1, from coordinate 75,947 downwards.
AGGTGCCAGCATAGAGCTGCAAGAATCTTTGGTATTAAACCAACATGAAAAAGAAGAGAGAAATAAATAGTGCTTCATAAGAGAAAGCAAGGGGAAAAAAAGAGTGTGAAGAAAGAGGAGGTGGTTCAGAAGTGTAAAATGAGTTTGGTGAAATCAAGATGAGACAGAAGAAACTCAAGTCTTAGAATTGGGAATTCATGGGTTCTTAGGCATCTTGGAGAGAAGCACTTAAGTAGAGAAACATTTTTAGAAGTTGCTGTACATTAATCTCTGAATACTTGTGTCTACAAATAATTATTAAATGAGATTTAATACATAGCAATACAGAGCTCTGGAAGTGGTGCATTATTTCCTCTGTATTTTTAGGTTTCATTTAGTGGAGAAATTGGATATGATTTTGGAGGAGTCAGGGCAGAGTTTTTCTACTGTCTCTTTCAAGAAATGACCCGGCCAGAATATGGAATGTTCACATATCCTGAAGAGGCTTCCTACATGTGGTTTCCTGTCAGGTAAGTCCTCTTTTCTTGGCGTAGGTATTTCTTGAGAGAAAAGGTGTGGGGATATACCATAGAAAATTAGGTTGTCTAGACTTTTATTTTAGGAGAAGAAGAATTGCTATAATTATGGAGATAAATTTTAATTCTAAAAGGTGATATTTTTTTCTTTAAACTGGGGTCCTCTTCCCCCAGATTCTCAAGTCCACACAAGAGAACTTCAGCAATACATGTTTTTGACCATTTATAGAATGTATAGGTAAAAATGAGCCCTTCCTTTCTTAGGCATTCATTCTTTGTTTTAGTTCTTTTTCTTCAATGAATTTAAAGACAAAGGCTATGAATATTGGAGTGGATTGCCATCAGGGGATATTCCTGACCCAGGGATCCAACTCAGGCCTCCCGCATTGCAGGCAGACTCTTTACCATCTGAGCCACCAGGGAATCCCGTTAGCACCTCTATGAGTAGGAGATGACAGCCCACTCCAATATTCTTGGCTTCCACGGACAGAGGAGCTTGGGAGGCTACAGTCCAGGGGTTTGGAAAGAGTCAGACACAACTGATTGACTGACTAAGCACATGCACATGCAGTTAAGATCTGGGCTTCCCTGGTGGCTCAGTGGTAAAGAATCCACCTGCCAAGCAGAAGACTCGGGTTCAGTCCCTTGGTTGGGAATATCCCTTGAAGAAGGAAATGGCAAACCACTCCAATATTCTTGCCTAGGAAATCCCATGGACAGAAGAGCCTGGCAGGGATCAGATAAGAGTTGGATATAAGTTTGAGATTAAACCACCACCACCAGTTAAGATGATGATTATAATGCAGTATTGTTGCAGGTACCTAGTGGCTCAGATGATAAAGAATCTGCCTGCAATGTGGGACACCCGAGTTCAATCCCTGGGTAGGGAAGATCCCCTGGAGAGGGAAATGACAACCCACTCGAGTATTCTGGCCTGGGAAATCCAATGAACAGAGGAGCCTGGCGGGCTGTACAGCCCATGGGGTCACAAAGAATTGGACATGACTTAATGATTAATAGCATAGTATTGTTATCCATACTCACTATACTTTGCATTTGACCTCTAGGATTTATTTGCTACTCCTTGCAGTTTCTTCCCTTAAACAACATCTCTCCTATCCCTTCACCCTCATCTTGTTAAAGCTTTTAGTAACCAAAACTGTGGCAGAGATTTAAATTGACTTGGTGATTGAGTATAAAACCTAAATATTCTTAGCTCAGGATTTTTTGTTTTAATTTGTGATTTGATTTTGATTTTAAAAGGGGAAAAAAGGTTCACTTAATGTAAATACTCCATTGTACTGGTAAAAATTTATAATAATTTTTTTTTCTCCTTTCAGCCTAAATTTGAAAAGAAGAATTATTTCTTCTTTGGACTTCTATGTGGACTTTCTGTATTCAATTGTAATGTTGCCGACATCCCTTTTCCACTGGCTCTGTTTAAGAAACTTTTGGACCAAACGCCATCACTAGAAGACTTGAAAGAACTCAGTCCTGTTTTGGGAGAGTAAGTTAACATAGTTCTTTTTTCAGATATATTTATGTATCTTAAATATATTTATAGTATGATTGGACTGCAAGGAGATCCAACCAGTCCATCCTAAAGGAGATCAGTCCTGGATGTTCACTGGAAGGACTGATGCTGAAGCTGAAACTCCAATACTTTGGCCACCTGATGTGAAGAGCTGGTTCATTTGAAAAGACCGTGATGCTGGGAAAGATTGAGGGCGGGAGGAGAAGGGGATGAAAGAGGATGAGATGGTTGGATGGCATCACCAAATCAATGGACATGAGTTTGGGTAAACTCTGGGAGTTGGTGATGGATAGGGAGGCCTGGCCTGTTGCAGTTCATGGGGTCTCAGAGTCAGACATGACTGAGCGACTGAACTGAACTGATGATTGCCATTGTAGAGATAATTAGCACCTCTATCTCATCTCATAATTATATTTAGATAAATATTTAAACATATACACATTTCAGTGGTATTTTTATGTTCAGTAGTAGCATTCTAGGTACTTTAAACTGATTTTAACTTAGCAAGAATTGTTAGGTAATAATTTAACTTTCTAAACAATTAAGAAAGGTTGTATTTTCTATAGTTAGTCCTTGCTGTGCTGTGCTCAGATGATCAGTCACTCAGTCGTGTCCTACATTTTGCAGCTCCTGAAAGAGCACACTGAAGTGTGCCAGGCTCCTCTGTCCATGGGTTTCTCCAGGCAAGAATACTGGAGTGAGGTGCCATTTTCTCCTCCATGGGCTCTTCTTGACCCAGGGATTGAACCCAAGTCTGTTATGTCTCCTGCATCGGCAGGTGGATATTTTACCACAAGCGCTACTTGGGAAGTGCCCATAGTTAGCCCTACTGCTTATATTAACCTTTAGACTTTGTACAAAAAGAGTCATGACAGAGCACAAGTATACCTTGGTGCACAGCCTGCAAGTGATGTTTATTTTAATAGTTGTTTCATGTTATGACCTTTAAAAGGAAAACTTACTTCTAAGTTAAAAGGTGAGCCACCACCTCACAAAACGTATTGGTAACATAATAGAAAGAGTTAATATCCCTGCTGTGTAGTGTTCCTTTATATCCATTAGAAAAGCTGTAGAGTATATAAGAAAGTAATCTACAAAGGAAGCAATAGAAATAGCTCATAAATTAAGATGATTTGTTTCAGACTTCACTGGTGGTGTAATGGTTAAGACTCCATGCTTCCAATGCAGAGGGGTGCTGGTTTGATCCCTGGTCCAGGAACTAAGATCCTATGTGCTGTGCGGCACGTCCAAAATTTTTTTAGAAAGATGATCAGTCTTGCTAGTGACCATAGAATACATATTCAAATGAGAGGCTAATGTGATTTCACATTGGCAGAGTTTGGAAATATTGATGCTATATAGTATCAGCAAGGATTTGGGAAAAGGTTCACTCTGATTTTGGGAATTGTTAGTGGAAGTGTAAAGTGGTAACTCCTTTTCAGAGAATACTGTGGCAGTACAGTAGTCCCCCTTTGTCTGCAGGAGATGCATTCCAGGCCCCCAAATGGATGCTTGCAACCATGGATGTATACACACATATACATGTAGATACACACACCATGTTTTTTCTTCTGCATACGTGTTTTTTCATATGTATACCTTTTATTTATGATAAAAATTTGTAAATTTGGCACACTATGATAGCAGCAATAACAAATAATAAAATAGGACAACAGTAACAGCATCCCTTCATGAATCACAGCCTTGTGGCAAGGAGGCTTGTATAACTCAGTGAAGCTATGAGCCATGCCATGCAGGGCCACCCAAGATGGATGGGTCATAGTGGAGTGTTCTAACAAAATGTGGTCCACTGGAGGAGGGAATGGCAAATCACTCCAGTATTCTTGTTGTGAGAACCCCCATAAACAGTATGAAAAAGCAAAGATATGACACTGAAAGATGAGCCCCCCAGATTGGAAGGTGTCCAATATGCTACTAGAGAAGAATAGAGGGCAGTCACTAATAGCTGCAGAAAGAATGAAGAAGCTGAGCCAAAGCGGAAACAGCTCTCAGTTGTGGATGTGTCTGGTGGTGAAATTAAAGTCTAATGCTGTAAGGAACAGTATTGCACAGGAACCTGGAATGTTAGGTCCATGAATCAACGTAAATGGGACGTGGTCAAGCAGGAGATGGCAAGAGTGAACATCAGCATCTTAGGAAATCAGTGAACTAAATGGATGGGAATGGGTGAGTTTATTTTAGATGACCATTATATCTGCTACTGTGGGGGAGAATCTCTTAGAAGAAATGAAGTGGCCCTCATAATAAGAGTCTGAAATGCAGTACTTGGGTGCAGTCTTAAAAATGACAGAATAATCTCGATTCTTTTCCAAAGCAAACCATTCAATATCACAGTATTCCAAGTCTATGCCCTAACTGCTTATGCTGAGAAAGTTAAAGTTGACCAGTTCTATGAAGACATACAAGACCTTCTAGAACTAACACCAAAAAAAGATGTCCTTTTTATCATAGAGGATTGGAATGCAGAGATAGGAAGTTAAGAGAGACCTGGAAAAACAGGCAGGTTTGACCTTGGAGTACAAAGTGGACAGGGTAAAGGCTAATAGAGTTTTGTTAGAACACCCTGGTCATAGCACTCTTTTCCAACAGCATAAGAGATGACTTTACATATTGATATCACCAGATTGCTGTTGTTGCTAAGTAACTTCAGTCGTGTCCGACTCTGTGCGACCCCATAGACGGCAGCCCACCAGGCTACCCCATCCCTGGGATTCTCCAGGCAAGAATACTGGAGTGGGTTGCCATTTCCTTCTCCAATGCGTGAAAGTGAAAAGCGAAAGTGAAGTCACTCAGTCGTGCCCGACTCTTCGCAACCCCATGGACTGCAGCCTACCTGGCTCCTCCATCCATGGGATTTTCCAGGCAAGAGTACTGGAGTGGGGTGCCATTGCCTTCTCCGGATATCACCAGATAGTCAATACTAAAATCAGATTGATTATATTCTTTGCAGCTGAAGATTGAGAAGCTCTTAAATACAGTGAGCAAAAACAAGAACTAAAGCTGACTGTAGCTCAGATCATCAGCTCATGATTACAGAAAATTCAGGCTTAAATTGAAGAAAGTAGGGAAAACCACTAGGCCATTCAGGCATGACCTAAATAAAATCCCTTAAGATTATACAGTGGAGGTGATGAATAGATTGATGAGATTAGATCTGGTAGAGTACCTGAAGAACCATGGAAAGAGGTTTGTATAAGAGGCAGTGACCAAAACCATTCCAAAGAAATAGAATTGCAAAAAGGCAGAAAGTTGTCTGAGGAAGATTTAGAAATAGCTGAGGAAAGAAGAGAAATGAAAAGCAAGGGAGAAAGGGAAAATATACTGAACTGAATGCAGAGTTCCAGAGAATAGTAAGGAGAGATAAGAAGACCTTTAAAAAAAAAAAAAGTAGAGGAAAACAATAGAATGGGAAAGACTAGAGATCTCTTCAAGAAAATTGGAGATACCAAGGAATATTTCATGTAAGGATGGGCCCAATAAAGGACAGAAATGGTAAGGAGCTCACAGAAGCAGAAAAGATTAAGAAGAGGTGGCAAGAATACACAGAACACTGTACAAAAAAGGTCTTAATGACCTGGATAACAATGATGGTGTGGTCACTTACCTAGAGCCAGACCTTCTGGAGTATGAAGTCAAGTGGTCCTTAGGAAGCATTACTATGAGCAAAGCTAGCGGAGGTGATAGAATCCCAGCTGAGCTATTTCAAATCCTAAAAGATGATGCTGTTATAGTGCTGCACTCAATATGTCAGTAAATTTTGAACTCAGCAGTGGCCACAGGACTGGAAAAGATCAGTTTTAATTCCAATCCCAAAGAAGGGCAATACCAAAGAATGTTCAAACTACTGTATAGTTGTACATTTCACATGCTAGTAAAGTTATGCTCAAAATTGTTCAAGCTAGGCTTTAGCACTTTGTGAGTTGAGAACTTCCAGATGTACAAGCTGGGTTTAGAGAAAGCAGAGGAACCAGAGATCAAATTGCCAACATTCATTGGATCATAGACAAAGCAAGGGAATTCCAGAGAAATGTCTATCTCTGTTTCATTGACTATGCTAAAGCCTTCGACTTTGTGGATCATAGCAAACTGTGGGAAACCCTTAAAGAAATGGGAATACCAGACCATCTTACCTGTCTCCTGAGAAACCTGTATGCAGGCTAAAAAGCAACAGTTAAAAATCAAACATAGAACAACTAACTGGTTCAAAATTAGGAAAGGAATATGACAAGGCTGTATATTGTCAACCTGTTTATTTCACTTACATGCAGAGTACATCATGTGAAATGCCAGGCTGGATGAATTACAGGCTGGATGAATTACAGGCTGGAATCAAGATTGGCGGGGTATCAACAACCTCAGATATACATATGATACCACTTTAATAGCAGAAAGTGAAAAGAAACTAAAGAACCTCTTGATGAGGTGAAGAAGCTGACTTAAAACTCAGCATTCAAAAATGAAAATCATGGTATCTGGTCCCATCACTTCATGGCAAATAAAAGGAGGAAAAGTGGAAGCAGTGACATATTTCATTTTCTTGGGCTGTGAAATCACTGTAGATGGTGACTGCACCATGAAATTAAAAGACACTTGCTCCTTGGAAGAAAAGCTATGACATACTTCGACAGTGTATTAAAAAGGAGACATGACTTTGCTCTGTATAGTCAAAGCTATGTTTATTTCAGTAGTCATGTATGAATGTGAGAGTTGGATCATAAAGAAGGCTAAGCACCAAAGAACTGATGCTTTTGAATTGTGGTGCTAGAGGAGACTCTTGAATGTCCCTTGGACTGCAAGGAGATCAGACAAATCAGTCTTAAAGGAAATCAACCCTGTATATTCATTGGAAGGACTGATGCTGAAGCTGAAACTCCAATACTTTGGCCACCTGATGCGAAGAACTGATTCACTGGAAAAAACCCTTATGCTGGGAAAGATTGAAGGCAGGAGGAGAAGGGGACGACAGAGAATGAGATGGTTAGATGGCATCATGAACTCAATGGACATGAATTTGAGCAAACTCTGGGAGATAGTAAAGGACAAAGAAGCCTGGTGTGCTGCAGTCCATAGGGTCGCAGAGTCACACATGACTTAGCAAGTGAACAACAACTGTAATAAAAGTTACCTGAATGTGGAATGCAGTTTTCCTATCTTTCAAAATATCTTATGTGCAAATCTAGTGCCTTTTCCATCCTAACTAGCTTTATCATGCACTGTGGCCAGAACGCTGCAGTTTGAGGTGCAACAGCAAAACCAGTATGTTTCTTTGTCCTTCACAATTTCCCAGATAGAAGATTCTTATTACCGTGGATTGTAGCAACCTCAGAATATGATTTTTTTCTTTTCTCATTAAATTGAGAACTTTCAACGTTTCACTTAAAAGATATATTTTACAGCTTTTCTTTGGCACATCCCAATTGCCAGCATCACTACTCTTGCTCTTTGAGGCCATTATTAAGTTAAATAAGAGTTCCATGGATGCAAGGGCTGTGATACCACAGTGGTCACGAGGCAGCTACTAAATGACTAACAGGTGGGATATGCTGGACAAAGGTATGATTCATATCTCCTGGGATAGCATGAGATTGCATCTGCTACTGAGAATGTCCCACAATTTAAAACTGATGAATTATTTAATTCTGGAATTTCCCATTTAACATTTTCCAATTGCAGTAAACCACAGATAACTGAAACTGTAAAAAAGCAAAACCATGGATAAGGTGAGACTACTATGACCCAGCAGTTGTACCTCTGGACATTTCACATTCAGAAATGCACAGTCATGCAAAGATGTATGCCTGCTAGTGCACATTGTATTAGTTTGTAATATGTAGACTACCTAAATGTTCTTTGGTAAAGTGAAGAAAGTGAAAGGGTTTGTTGCTCAGTCGTGTCCAACTCTGCGACCCCCTGGACTATAGTCCACCAGGCTCCACTGTCTGTGGGATTCTCCTGGCAAGAACACTGGAGTAGGTCGCCATTCCCTTCTGGGAATTAATATTTTTCGTATATTTATGCAGTGGAATACCATGGAGGTTTTTTAAAGAATGAGAACAGTAGTATGATTCTGTTATTATCCCTATTTTACAGATGAGGAATCTGAGACAGAAAAGTTAAGTAATTTGCCTCAGATCCCATAGTGACAGAACCCTGAGTAGAACGCAATCTAGCTCGAGAATCCCAACTATTAATCATTGTATTTATATACTAATAAGGGAAAAAACACTGAAAACACCAGATTTGGTAAAGAGGTAAATTTGTCATTGTTTTTTACTGAAAACATTGACAATGACTTAATCCAGCTTATTTCTAAAAAGACTTATTAAACTAAATAACTTCATATAGATGAACTAAGTAAAGACCATTAAATCCATATTAGCATTTCTCAAACTTTTAGGTCTTAAGATTCTCAAAAATTAATAGAGGACCTTGAAGAGCTTTTGTTTATATTAAGTAAACTTGTCAGTATTTATGATATTAAAAATTAAAAGTAAAGAGTTTTAAATATAGGAATACACACTTACTAGCTATCATATCACCTCTGGAAAACTGTTCTATGCTCATGACAGAATGTGAGGAGGCAAGTAACATCTTAGTGTTTTTATGATATTTGTTTGACCTTGCAGACCCTACCCCACCCACCCAGTAAAGGCCTCAGGGATTCCAAGAAGTTGTAGTTTACACTTTGAGAATCCCTGATCTCTGTACTCAGTAATACTGCTATTTTAATCCTAGAAAACTTAAAAAAAAAAAAAAACCCAGCTGATGTAAAGTTTATATGAATGAGCAAGGGGCCAAGAATAGCCAGAGATCATTTGTAAGGTGAATAAGGATAGGGAACTTGGCCTACCAGATATCAAGAATCATTCGAAAGCTGTATTAATTAGGGCAGTATGATTTTGGTGCTGGCTTTCCAATGGGACAGGAGAGTGTGGAACCTGACCCATATACACATGGCACTTTGTTAGAGGTGGTTTATTAGATCAGTGGGAATAGAAGTACTCTTCAAGTAATGCATCTGGGGAAAAAATGAGAGCAGATAACTTAGGCCATGGACAAAACCAACTCTGTGTGGATTAAGGACTTAAATATTGAATGTAAAAATGAAGGAAATATGGACAGTTATTTCACACTATTGTAATTTCTCAAGCAAGACATAAAAATACCAACATTATAGGATAGATTGATACATTTAACTGCAGTAAGATGAAAGAAATTCTTCGTTCATCAGGAGATACCTTAGCAAAGAGAAAAGGTATTTTTCAAACTGTAGATATGTGTATAACACGTTCGGGGTGGTAGAAAAGTGAGATAGGAAACGTACCTTTTATACGTAGATATAAGATACTGGCAGTGTTTTAGTTCTTCTTTGGGGAAGTGTTCTTCATAAACACACTCAGAAATAAGCCAATAAGCCACCCATGGACATACAGTGACAAAGCATCATGAACCAAATCTACGATGAGTCCAGTTTTGACAGCTGAGTTCCCATTAGTCTCTCTCAGCCCCCCAAAAACACAATAAAACATGGTCTGTTCTTATCATGATACTGTTTAAAGATCCAGCATTTTTAGAGCATTCTTTGGTGGTCCAGTAGTTAGGACTTGGTGCTTTTACCACCATGGCCTGTGTTCAGTCCTGGTCGGGGAACTGAAATCCCGCAAGCTGCATGGTGTGGCCAAAAAAAAAAAGATCCAGATTTTAGCAAAATTTAGTAATAAAAAATCCAGCAGGGGAAAAATCAACTGATTCCACCTTCTCCCAGAGGCCTTACCCAATGACAAGCATCCCTTTAGAAAGAGTTAACGAAGCTCTCCCATGTTGTAGTACACCTGTACCAGTTATGTTGTTTCTAGTGGTACTTATCTGACACCACTGTAGTTAGGGTGGAGGGAAGAGAGCTGGGAATTGGGTGGGGAGCCTGCAGAATTACAAATAAACCTCCAAACCTCACACTTTTGGTGCTGTCCAGCCCTAGTTAGACTATCGATATACAGAAACAAGTGACATGAACTAAACCTGACCTCCCACCTTGAGAACAGGCATACCCTTGACATCTTTAAATGATGTATCTAGCCGTCATGATTATTGACTCTAAGACTGTCCTTTAGGAGTTTGCAGACACTTCTGGATGATGACGGCGATGACTTAGGAGAAGTATTTCACATCCATTTTAATGTAAGTAACAGTAAAAATAAAATTACAGCTCGTGTTAATCTGATTTTACTACTTATATACCTTATAAGTGTATATGCTTTATAAATTTGTATACTCTATAAACTTATAGACTTTATAATCGGATTAACTATTTATATACTTTTAATATAAACTATCAATTAGGGTAGTACAAAAGGTATTTTTTCCTCATTTTTCATGAGCTGGGTGTATTATCAGTTAGATTTTACTGAGTAACATAACACCTAAACTTAGTGGTGTAAAACAGCAAACACGATTCTGGGGCTTTCTGGACTGGCCTGACTTGACTGTTCTGGGTGGATCACAGTGGCCTTGCTCCCACACCTGTTCGTTAGCAGGCTGGTTGGTTGAAGGGGTACAGCTGAAACAGCTGTGTCTGTCTGTCCTAGTTGACTAGCTGAGGCTTCTTCACGGAGTCAAGAGTTACAGAAAGCAGGAGGAGATGGGAAGCCCCAACACGCAGAGCTTTTCAAGCATTTACTCCTGTCAGGTTCCACTGGTCAAAATACTTCACACTGCTGCACTCAAGATTCACGAGCAGAAGAAATAGACCCCTCTTGATGGGAGCTGTTGCAAAGTTACATGGCACCAATACCAGGATGGGAGGAATTTTTGACTAGGTTAGCAAATCTACTGCGCTGGTTCTGTACTGTTGTGAAGTGAATACTGAGATGTGGCAATTTTCCCAGTAGTTTATTCAGTATGATCAGTTAAAATAGATAATTCAGGTTTTTTAAAAAGTTTATTTTTCATTCTCTGTGATAAATGTGGTAAATTTTTTTTACCACCTTGCTGGTTTTTATAACAAAAATATGTATTTTCACAAATTCTTGAGGAAAAGAGGTATGCTCAAAAGTGTTTTTGTTGACAGTAGATTGTTGAGGATTCTCTTGGCGATTACTGAGTTCATTTGTGGTTACAGGTGCATTGGGACAAAAATGATGTAGACTTAATTCCTGATGGAAGTCACGTGATTGTTGACCAGACTAACAAGTACGTATAAAGAAATAATTGTTTTGTCTAAAAAGAGAAAGTGTTACTTGCTTAATTGTGTCTGGTTTTTTGCACAGTGTTTATTTCACTGGGCTCTTAAAATTCCTTGTCATTACAATTTTCCTTTCTTAGCCATTTTCCAGTAAGGCAGAGAATCAGTGCATGTTGTGTGCATGTGTGTGTCTCCAGGTTTGCTGCTGGCAGAGATGGAAATGGCTTTCTTGCACAGGCCTTCTCTTATCTTCCTGTCCAGGGGATAAAAACCCGGCTTTACTTTTCCTTGTCATGTCACACATTATCTGCCTTTATTTTTACTTGAGTGTTTCCCCCAGCTCTTAGGAGCTGTGTGATGCCAAGACCATGGTCTGTTTTGCTCACTGTTGTTTGTCCAGTGCCTAGTTCACAGTGGTGCCCAGTCCATAGCAGGCACTTAGTTTTGTTAATATTATTAGATGTTACTGTGGTATCTTGACTTCCCATTACCGTACAGGAGCCATTTAAAGCCGTAGAGTTTGGGATCATAGAATATTCCCCTGATAGTTGATCAGAGTGGCAAAGAAATATCTAGTAAGCATTCTGGCTTAAAGCCCAGTGTTTATCTTTAATTTTTAAAGTATTAAAAAAAATTTGAATTACAACATATAGAAAAGTTCAAAGTTATAAGTATGCAGTTATAAGTATCAAGAAATGGAACATTTCTAGCTCTGTGGTATATTTAATCAATATACCTCAATTTTGTCCATAGAATTATTGATTGCCTGGCCCCTTCCCCTGAAAAAATTGGCAGGTGTGCCTAGAGGCAGCAACTTCAAGTGAAGTGCTGGGCTCACCCCAGGGAGCCTCTGTGCTCTCTTGGTCTGGAGGCCTGTTTGAATATTGGCTTCGATTTGAAAGCCTGGAGCCTTTGTATTTCTTACCTGGCTTTTTCTAGTTTATCCCTGGGAACCTTTGCTACAAGCTGCTTCAGCTAGACATACTAATGTCCTTTTTGTATTTAACCACAAATAATTACTCCCTCTGACCAATTCAGACAATACAAGAGTATAAAATAGGAAGTTTCCCCTGGCTCCCAAGCCCATTCCCCAGAGATAGCAGGAACATATTTTTTTCTCTTCTAGTCTATCAGTTCTCTTAACCATGTGACCGTGAGCAATCTTGTACTTGCACTGTGTCTCAGTTTCCTTTTTACTAAAATGCTTAAGAACCTGCCTCACGGTTTTATGAAGATTAAATTAGGTAATCTATATATTAAAAAAAAGCCACAGCTCTAACAGTTGGTTGTACATGGTAAGCACCCAGTTTTAGGTATTCTAGCTCTCTCGATGCTGGGGAAGATTGAAGGCAAAAGGAGAAAGGGGTGAGGGGCCACAGAGGATGAGATGGTTATATAGCATCATCAACTCAGTAGACATGAATTTGAGCAAACTCCAGGAGATAATGAAGGACAGGGAAGCCTGGCATGCTGCAGTCCATAAGGTCACAAAGATAATGCAATTTAGTGACTAAACAATGACAACAACTAGCTCTTTATTAGTAGTATTATTTTGCTTTAAAATATTTTATTAGAATCCTTTTGGTAAGACCAAGTGAAGGCCATCTAATTAATTTTGGCCTCAAATTTCTAGAGAGTCCCCTCCCTCCCACTCCTGGAAGTTGACAGCTGCTCACAAGGTTTAATGCAGGAAAGATGTAAAGTTCCTAGGATCTATTCAACACCAGATAGAGGACTTCGTTTGTGTCAGCAAAATTCACAGTACCCAGGTAGAAGGCACGATGCTCTCTGCTTCTTATCACAGCCTGTTGAGGTGACAGGAACTACTACCTGGGCGCCCCAACCATCACAGCAGCACTTCTCCAAGAGGAGAGTTCAGACCAGGCCAGCCCGGAGTCTCTGTGAAGATGTACTGCCCTGCCGGGCTTCCAAAGCTCTTGTGCTTTATCCAGTAATAGTACACTGGTAGATTTTAAACCCCTTGTGGCACCGTGGACCCTTCTTCGAGAATAAGCGCCCTGCACACCAGCAGCTGTGTGGAGATGGTGCAGGCGACCCCCTTCCCCTTATTTGGAGAAGGTGCTACAGCAGCCACCAGGCAGACCCCAAGGCCACCATCTCTTCCTTTATTTATATCATTTTCACCCCCTCCCCCGGTTTTGTTGGGAGTATTGCTATAATCTGAAATCATTCTTTGTTTCATTAAAGGAGAGACTATGTTTCTAAGTATGTCAATTACATCTTCAACATCTCTGTAAAGGCAGTTTATGAAGAGTTTCAAAGGGGATTTTACAAAGTGTGTGACAAGGAGATTATTGAATTTTTCCATCCTGAACAACTTAAGGATGTGATTATCGGAAATACAGATTACGACTGGGAAACATTTGAAAAGGTACATCATAAAGGCCGAGTGGTTTAAATTAAAATTTTATTTGTTTCTTGAATGGTTTGTTTTTTTTTTTGCATTTTTCTATAGAATGCACATTATGAACATGGATACGACAATTCACATCCCACCATAGTGATGTTTTGGAAAGCTTTACAAAATTGACTTTGGAGGAAAAGAAAAAATTCCTTGGTGAGTGTTACATCAGGAGGAAGTCTGTACTCTTGTGTCCTTTTTGTGGGATAAGGAAATCTTGTTCTTCACAGGCATCACTTGCCTGTGAAGTCAGAGTCACTCATAGTCCAGTGGAATGTTCTTTATTCCAGGTTGCCCCAATATATTAAAAGAAATGCTAATATAGTTTTTTTCCAGTCATTTTCAATTCTGCCTGTTGTAAATTTGGCTTCTTTGAGCTAAATATTGAGACTTCTGTAGTTGTGTCATCATTCAGGTACCCAGGCCCCATGGGATGAGCCAAGCTGTACACTATCACTTGTCTCCATGGTTTTAACTCAACCTTCAGACTTCGATCTGTTTTATGCCTATGCAGTGCTTTTCAGATCATGAACTCCTTATGGCCAAATTCAGACTTAAATTGAAGAAAGTAGGGAAAATCACTAGACCATTCAGGTATGACCTAAATCAAATCCGTTACGATTATATAGTGGAAGTGACCAAATGGATTCAAGGGATTAGATCTGATAGAGGGCCTGAAGAACTATGGATGGAGGTTCATGACATTGTATAGGAGGCGGTGATCAAGACCATCCCCAAGAAAAAAAAATGCAAAAAGGCAAAATGGTTGTCTAAGGAGATCGTGAAAGGCAAAGGATAAAAGGAAAGATATACCCATTTGAATGCAGAGTTCCAAAGAATAGCAAGGAGAGAGAGAAAGCCTTCCTAAGTGATCAATGCAAAGAAACAGAGGAAAACAATAGAATGGGAAAGACTAGAGATCACTTCAAGAAAATTAAAGATACCAAGGGAACATTTCATGCAAAGATGGGCTCAATAAAGGACAGAAATGGTAGGGACCTAACAGAAGCAGAAGATATTAAGAAGAGGTGGCAAGAATACACAGAACTGTAGAAAAAAGATCTTCACAACCCAGATAATCACGATGGTGTGATCACTCACCTAGAGTCAAACAACCTGGAATGTGAAGTCAAGTGGGCCTTAGAAGCATCACTATGAACAAAGCTAGTGGAAGTGATGGAATTCCAGTTGAGTTATTTCAGATCCTGAAAGGTGATGCTGTGAAAGTGCTGCACTCAATATGCCAGCAAATCTGGAAAACTCAGCAGTGGCCATAGGACTGGAAAAGGTCAGTTTTCATTCCAGTCCCAAAGGCAATGCCAAAGAATGCTCAAACTACCACACAATTGCATGCTAGTAAAGTAATGCTCAAAATTCTCCAAGCTAGACTTCAGCAATACGTGAACTGTGAACTTCCAGATGTTCAAGCTGGATTTAGAAAAGGCAGAGGAACCAGAGATCAAATTGCCCACATCTGCTGGATCATGGAAAAAGCAAGAGAATTCCAGAAAAACATCTATTTCTGCTTTATTGTCTATGCCAAAGTCAATGGTATAGTCATTTGCCATTTATTCACTATGTGGATCACAATAAACTGTGGAAAATTCTGAGAGAGATGGGAATACCAGACCACCTGAACTGGACATGGAACAACAGACTGGTTGCAAATAGGAAAAGGAGTATGTCAAGGCTGTATCTTGTTACCCTGCTTATTTAACTTATATGCAGAGTACATCATGAGAAATGCTGGGCTGGAAGCAGCACAAGCTGGAATCAAGATTGCCGGGAGAAATATCAATAACCTCAGATAGGCAGATGACACCACCCTTACGGGAGAAAGTGAAGAACTAAAGAGCCTCTTGGTCAAAGTGAAAGAGAGTGAAAAAGTTGGCTTAAAGCTCAACATTCAGAATAATTCCAGAAAAACATCTATTTCTGCTTTATTGTCTATGCCAAAGTCAATGGTATAGTCATTTGCCATTTATTCACTATGTGGATCACAATAAACTGTGGAAAATTCTGAGAGAGATGGGAATACCAGACCACCTGAACTGGACATGGAACAACAGACTGGTTGCAAATAGGAAAAGGAGTATGTCAAGGCTGTATCTTGTTACCCTGCTTATTTAACTTATATGCAGAGTACATCATGAGAAATGCTGGGCTGGAAGCAGCACAAGCTGGAATCAAGATTGCCGGGAGAAATATCAATAACCTCAGATAGGCAGATGACACCACCCTTACGGGAGAAAGTGAAGAACTAAAGAGCCTCTTGGTCAAAGTGAAAGAGAGTGAAAAAGTTGGCTTAAAGCTCAACATTCAGAAAACTAAGATCATGGCACCCGATCCCATCACTTCATGGGAAATAGATGGGGAAACAGTGGCTGACTTTATTTTTCTGGGCTTCAAAATCACTGCAGATGGTGATTGCAGCCATGAAATTAAAAGACTCTTACTCCCTGGAAGGAAAATTATGACCAACCTAGACAGCCTATTAAAAAGCAGAGACATTGCTTTGCCAACAAAGGTCCATCTAGTCAAGGCTATAGTTTTTCCAGTAGTCATGTATGGATATGAGAGTAGGACTATAAAGAGAGCTAAGCTCTAAAGAATTGATGCTTTTGAACTGTCGTGCTGGAGAAGATTTTTGAGAGTCCCTTTGACTGCAAGGAGATCCAACCAGTCCATCCTAAAGGAATCAGTCTTGAATATTCACTGGAAGGACTAATACTGCTGCTGAACCTCTAATACATTGGCCACCTGATGGGAAGAACTGATTCATTTTAAAGACCCTGATGCTGGGAAAGATTGAAGGTGGGAGAAGGGAATGACAGAAGATGAGATGGTTGGATGGCATTACTGACTCTATGGACATGAGTTTGAGTAAGCTCTGGGAGTTGGAGATGGACAAGGAAGCCTGGTGTACTGCAATCCATGGGGTCACAAAGAGACAGACACGACCGAGTGACTGAACTGAACTGAGTGCTTTTCATGAGACTTGTTTGATGATTGCCTCTCTCATTTTCTTACTCAATTTCCTTACTTATTTTTGAGAAACATTTATCTTTTTTCTTTGGATAACATGGATGTTGAAAGGTATTTAGACTTCTGCAGAAACCCAAGCTACCTTTCCAATCTTTGAACTGGAAGTCCTCCCGGTTATCCCAGCCTAATTCTCTCCCTGCTCTGCCACAGCATTTACACTCATGAGGGACTAATTCCATGACATCTCTGGGGTTTACACCCATTTTATTTTTCTCTGTCTTTTCCTGCCCACAAATTTAATATTCCCAACCAGACTGTAAGTTGCTTAAGGGCAGTGACTGTGTCAGACTTTGTCCTAACAGTGGCCCCCAATGCAGTCCAAAGCACATGGGCCCTAAATTAGCATGGTTTTTTTTTTAGCATTTTTTGAATAAACAGATTTTCTCTATATAAATTTTGGCTTCTATGAAGCAGATAGCACTGATTTTTCTTCGTTTTTTAGTGTTTCTTACAGGAACTGACAGAATTCAAGTAAAAGGTGTAAAGAACATGAAAATAACATTTTGCTGTCCTGAAAATTTGAATGAAAAAGATCCCATAAGAGCACAGACATGTTTTAGTGTCCTCTACCTCCCTAAATATTCTACAATGGAAAGAGTAGAAGAAGCACTCCAAGTAGCCATCAACAACAACACAGGATTTGGCTGACCTACCTCACACTCTTTACCCCTTTGGGGAAATATTTTCAAAAATAAAATTAACTTAAAAATTAACATAAAAATCTTGCTGACTGTTCACTATGTTCGCTTGCTTTTTTAGAATTCCTAATTTTGCTTGTAAAATGTATTGGCAATGATACAGATTAGGCTGTTAAAACAAGTGCATTGAGAAACACAACGCATTGAGACAGCAGGGTTTTTTCTCATAAATGTCTGGGTAGTTTGTCCAGGGCTTAAGTGGTTCTTTTCCCTCTCAAACTGCTCTAGTTACCTAGATGACTTGCTTGTTGCAAATTTCAATGGAAACTTGCACATTTCTATCTTAAATATATTTACCGCATTTGAAACTATTGACTCCTTTCTCCTCAACTGCTAGGCTTTCTTTTTCGTGGCTGCTTTCCCATTTCTTTTGCATGCTTCTCTTATACTTCCTGACCTTAAGTGCCCGTCTAGTCATCTTTTCTCACTCTACACATATTCCTTCTCGTTGCTCCGGCATTAGTTATTATTTCCATGCTGGTGATACCCAGATCTCTCTCTGTCTGACAGGAAATGACAGTACAGCACCACAGCCGCTTTTCCTACGTAGCCTGTATCTACCTGCATACTTCTCAGCTCCTTCATCTCAGCATGTTTAAGAATATGATCATTTTTCCTGTATTCTACAGCCTGTATTCTGGTACCACTAACACCTCCTTCAACCACCTTCCCTTCCTTCCTCTTATTCACCCCCACATTAAAAAAAATCAGGTTTTGACGATCTTGTTCTTCATCTTCCTCTAAGCCCACTGCCAGTGCTTAGTTCAGGCTCTTATCATCTTCTGTCCCATCACTGCAGTCCTCTCTCAGCTGCTCTCTCTGTATCTAGACCAACACTGTCCAGTAGAACTTTCTATAAGGCTAGAGACCTAGAGGGGCTTCCCAGGTGGCGCTAGTGGTAAAGAACCTGCCTGCCAGTGCAGAAGACTAAGGAGACATAGGTTTGATCCCTGGGTCGGGAAGATGCCCTAGAAGAGGGCATGACAGCCCACTCCAGTATTCTTGCCTGGAGACTTCTATGGATGGAGGAGCCTGGCAGGCTACAGTCCATAGGGTCACAAAGACACAGCTGAAGCCACTTAGTATGCACGCAGAAACCTAAGTGGATCTGTACTGTTGAAGACTCCCTACTGCAGATAAGGTTTAGTTGTTGAATTTTGAAGAGAAAACTATTGGTAGTAATGGGAGAAACAGTGTTGAGCTATGCTGTCCAGTAATTTGTAGCTACTTAACTGAGATTTAAAATTCTAGTCTTACTACCCACATTTCAAGTGTTCAGTGTCTACATGTGACTGGTGGCTACTGTATTAGTGCAAATGTGAGCACTTGCCACATTAGGAGTCCATAACACACAACTCCTGCAAATTTGCATGTTTTTTCCTTTTTCTAGGAAGTATTTATCAGCTGCATACAGCAAAACAATTTTAAAATCGAGCAATAATGTTCAGTTTCATTAACATGGTTATTCTAGTTTGAAAATCCAACCTGAGGTGCCTGCTGGTCCCGCACCACGGCCTTGCATATACAGTGTACCATGTTCTAGTCACTTGTGACTGGCTCTGTTTCCTCAACAGGCCACAGTCCTGTTTTCATACATGGTTCCTCTGCTTGGAACCCTTGTCTCATCCCACACCTACCCCTGCTGCTTCCTCACCTCCTGTCTTCAGTTCTACCTCCCTCTCTGCATGGGTTATCCCATCATTTGTCAGGATTCACTACAGCTATCGTGGCTGTCCAGTACACGCCATGAAAGTGAACTAAGTTTGTGGGATATGGCTGTCGGCTCAATGTCCCAACTAGTCTTTCAGTGTCCCCAGAGTTTACCTGCCAGTGAGTTGGCTGAGAGCGCCACCTAGTGCCTCGTGCAGAAAACAGCAGTCACTTGCAATCGGAGAATTTCAGTTGAGCTGGGCAAAACTTAGAAAAGGGAACAGGACCTTCCCTCCATAACTACACATAGTAATGAGAATCTACTGTGGCTTTTGGCTCTAACAGGTAATTCTTTATTTCCTGCTTCATTTAAAACTCCTACAAGACCTGAAAGTTGGTATCATTTCCATGTCACAGATGGGCAGGATTTGAAGTTCTGAGAGGCTTCCTTAAAAGCCCACTCTGCAGGAATGGAAGAAAATGAAAAGGTAAAGTAGGTCATGACAAGTCCTTTCTTGCTCCCTCAGGGTGGAAAATCCCCACTTACAAAGTTGGTGGCAAGGAGCTTATTCATAGGTCTTAAAGATGATCCCTGTCCGTGAGGCAGTTGAGGACAGTAGGGAACAAAGTTTTGCTAAGAGGTCTGAGGAGGCAAGAGGTCCCGCCATTGTGAAGTCAGCTCATTACGGGGGCTGTGGGTGAGAATGAGTGGGGAAGAGTTCCAGTCAGTCAAAGAATCAGGCAGGATTTCCATGATGGGTTTACAGTGCAACAATATATTTAGGAAAACACAAAGGTCATCAAGCTTGACTAAGAATTAGAGTCCAAGCATTTTGATACTTCATTCTATTTTTCCTGAAAATAAAGGATGAGTCTGCTCAAAATAAAGCAGTACTATTACAGTGATTCAGAAGACAGACCAAAACTGCATTCCCGAGTGGTTTCAACTTCAGCTATTGTCCGTTACTCTGGGTAAACCATTTAATGTGTGTTTCAGTTTCCTCATCTGTAAAATCATTATATTACCCACCCCACCCCTTAGATTATGAGATTTTGTGTAATATGCTTAGAATTGTACCTGGTATATAGTTTGTACTACACAAATGACTGCTACATAAATACTAGTGAAAGGATGGAGTTCCTACTGTAGTCCCCAGGGCTTTGCTACTGTTTCCTCTAATACGGTAAAATGCTTAGCTTGAAAAAGCTAAAATTGACTTTTTAGAATACAGTGCTTGTTTTATCAGAACTGTTTCATTTACACTGAGCACAGTGAAATGTAGAGCAAATTAAAGAGTAAAACCACTTCCAAAAGTGATGGGCCCCTCATCCAGTCTCTGCGTTATCTGTATATTGCCAGAACAGTAATTTTTAAAACAAGACTGCACTAGAGTATATACATTGAACTTACGCAATAGAAAACACGTCTAAACTCATTTTAATTTTCTTTTGAAGGAGAAGAATCACTAAAGTTTCTGTTAAACTGCTTTAAGATTCTATTTAGAATCAATTAAAGTTATATTCAGGTCTTAGGTTTCTTTGGGGTAACTACTGAAACAGGTTGCACCTCTGAAATAGTTACTAATCAGCCTTGTTGAAAGTTCTGGAAAGTCAGGAAATATTAATATGTCCAATGCTCATGCTCTCAGTGCTGCTAAACAGGTCCATGGCAGGAAAAGGAACTGAAGTGTGAGGCATAACATTAAACTCTAGGATACAATCAGCCATTTTCAAGTCTTTCAACCCCACCTCTACCCCCAGAAGCACATATTTTCCTGGGAAATTTTTCTACTTTGGGTTAGTTAAATGTCTCTCTAAACATAAACTATAGTTTGAAATTCAGAATATTTTACATTTCCCCTTTCTTAGAATCACACTCTTGTGACCAAAGGAGGGGGAGAAAACACAAAACTGCAAATTGCTTTATGGCAAGTGTCAATATCTTTTTATTTTATTAAAATTAATTAAGCATTTGATGCCAAAGAAATGGTGATTTTAAAAACTCAGAATTTTGGCAAGTCCATGCAATTTCCATTTTATTATAGTTTTATATCGCATTAGTTCAAATGCATTTCTCTACAACTACTACAACATAGCTCCTTTGGAATTATTTTAGTCATCATTAACATGTGACATTACCAAAGCCTTTGAATCTAAAATAAACATAAAATTTCAAACAGTAACTTTTAATTATGAATGGGATAAGCCATCAAGGGATGGTTGGGGCTGTTAATTTCCAACAAGACACTTTGTTGAAATGTTCCTTCTGATACCCCAGGTATAAATGAGAACCTTCAAAAAACAAGTGTAGAACCAAAGTACAATAAAGACACCTCTGCAGCTTAAGCCTCTCATAGACCTTAGACCCCTGACAGAAAGCTAGGTAAGGCATCTTTCCTGCAAATTAAGTGGGTTTCCAGTATTCCCATGTAGACGAGCCTTCAGAGACAGGCACTCAAGCATATCTTTAGGATATACCATCTTGGCTCTGGCTGCATTAATTATGCCTGAAGAGTTTAATACCCATCCAAGTCCAAAGGTGGAAGAACACATAAACAGGTACGGTAATCGGCAAGAGCAGACTGTAAAAGCACAGACTGGTGGTGCTAGTGCAGCCCTGAGGGAAGTCTTCTTCCACAGAGGCTGAGTAAAACAGTCCTGCCAAAGACACCAGTGGAATCAGGACAGTCAGCGTCGGGAGAGACAGAAACATCCTTCTCCTCCACTTATCATCCGCCACTGTGACTTTTTAAAAGATAGGTGGTATTTAGAATATTTAGTTGTGTGTGTTGTTTTTAAGTATGAGCTAATGCTGCTCCACTTCTTCTTGCTTCTTATTTTGATGTGTCATCCTAGCTGCCTGTGGTATCATATTAGGAATCCCATCAATAATTGGATAGGCTATTCCTAACTCTTCATTAATCAATTCATTTGTTGATGCTTCATATCTGAGGGGGAGAAAAAAACCAAAATGAATCATGGAAAACAAAATGCTTGGAAGAGATTGATGTTCAATAAACAGTAACATTTATCCAATTCTAAACATGGAGTTAATCCAAGAAAAGCAGAATTAGACTGCTGTTCATTTTAAAAGCAGTAGTTGCCAATTGAACTATTTCTCTTAGAAAATAAATCTCTTAATTGTTCCTATTTTAGTCAGTTTCCCTCATTTTCTTTTTTCATTTTATCCTCAAGCTAGCCTTAATTTTTTTTAAATACCAGTCAGAAAAGATCTTGCCCTTTTCATCCAAATATTCCTTCATTACTCTTTTCAACCCCAAACAATCCCCATTAATTTACTATTAGAACAGACACTAGAGGAAATTTCAACTTCTTCCTTTTAGAATACATGCTTAATAGAGCAGCCTTATTGACCCATTAAAAAGGAAACCACTGAAAAATCAAAATACACAAGTCTGAGAAAGAGAGGGCAAAAATGAGGAAACTTCAGAATGTGACTTCTGTGAGTGTGCTACTTACATAATTAGCCAAAAAGCAGATCAAGTAGTAATTTCAAGGTTTAAGAAAACTGAATGAGCAATATGTTCATTATGAAAAATATTCAGAAAGAGAAATGAAAAAGATGAAAAAGATTACTAGCAATCTATCACCCAAAGACTGCTATTGAGAACATTTCGGTGTTTACTAGTGTTGTGAATGTTCAGTTTTAGTAGCCTGAGACAGTAGGGCTGTTTATCCTCAAAACTCTGGGTTAAAGGTTAAGAAGGCCTTTAAAAAAAAACAACAAAAAAACCCATAACTAGACTAAAAGCCAAAGGGCAGCACACGTAGTTTACATGCTTAAGATCGTACATGGCATTTTCCCAAGAATCTGGAGGTTACTACATTTTTAATCATTTTGGCTTAAAAATCTGAATGCCTTGGGTTTCCAATAGTTCATAAACTTGGCTCTACACGAGAAACACTTGCGATCTGTTAAGAAAATACACAATTGCTCAGGCCCCGCCTCCAGGCTTTCCGACTCGCCCCGCCCTGGGTGGGGCCTGGAAATCTGCCAGCCACGCAGGAGACAGGAGACACGGGTTCGAGCCCTCGGTGGGGAAGATACCCTGGAGGAGGAAATGGTAACCCACTCCACTCTTCTTGACTGGAAAACTCCGTAGGCAGAGAAGCGTGGTGGGCTACAGTCCAAAGGGTCGCAGAGTCGGACACGACTGAACACAGCAGCAGCAACTGGCGATTCTAATGCGCAGCCAGTGCTAACCTACACGCGCCTCGACCCAAGCCTGCGAGTCGGCGGTTTGGCTTCAGAGGCCTCGGTTCCCCTCTGGTCTCCCGTCTCCCTTCCCCCTGCAGAGGGAAGATTTGGGAGCTGGCGGGCCCAGGTCCAAAAAATGGCAGCGAAGAATACCCAGAGTCACCTAAGACTGCTCAGTGGCTGTAAACGGCCATGCGGTCTATCTGTCCACTCCCCTCGACCGAGGCCACGACGGAAAACCCGCGGGGGGCGAATCTCACCTGAGCGGCTTCTTGGAGAGCGGACACACCAGGAACTCCAGCAAGGCCTGGTCGAAGGCGCGGGGCGGTTTCTCCGTCCTCTCGCTCTTCTCTGCGGACGGCCGCCAGCTGGACGCGTGCAGACACCTCAGGGCGACCGCGGACGGCGGCGCGCGTGTCCCTCGCAGCGCTGACGCGAGCCGGGCGCACACTCCGCTCAGCATGGTCTGCCAGCCGCGACGGGCCTCTGCGCGCCCTCGGCCACCGGGGCAGCTCTGATCGATTCCGGGGAATCCAGCCCCACCGGCCTGGCCCCGCCCCCCGGTGCTCTGGAAACGCTGTCCCCGACAGGTGGAGACCAGCGCTTTGGTTCCGATGGCGTTCAGAGGCTGCGACTGCTTTTCCCACGACACCGCTCGGTAGTTGACAGGCTCCCGAGACTCTTGGAGCTGTTCCTGTGCCTTTGCAAATTAGAAAGAAAACCAATGCTTAAGTGGGGGTGACTTGAGTTTTCACCGGAGCCTGTCACAGGGTTGCCAAGAAGCAAGTGGCCGGACCTCAAAGTCACACAGTGACTCTTGGACCTACGCGGTTATCCCCAAAATGAGGTTTCAAGCACACTGTCATATTGGGTATGTTAAAAAACATTAGTTTGTTTTTATGTAAATCTTTACCAAGGTCCCTGTAACCTCGGTGTGTGTGTGTTTTTTTTTAATTCTTTCATTAAGAGAAAAAATTAAGAATCTGAAAAGATTGGCTTAGTCCTTTTAACCTCTAAGATGTCAGATTCTTATCCTGGGGAACTCACCCTGAACTCAGTGGCATAACAGTAGCGCAACTAATCTGCTTCTATAAATGAGCTTGGAAACTTCCAGAAGTCTACGTAACTGCGTCTGTTAGTTAAATGAGTGAACCATTAAATGGATTTTTCACCCCATGTTTGCCTCTTACTCTCCAAGGAAATGACACAGATTTGATCTGTTTCTTATAGTGTAGTAGATAAGTTCTTGGGCTCTGGGGTTCAGTTTACTAGTTGTATGACTCCAGCAAATGCCCTAAGTCCTGCTTCCTTATTTGTATAATAAGATTAATAATTGTACCTACTTCTCTTACCTAATTTAATCCCCATGTGCAAATGCATGCAAAGAGCATTTAGAAAATTAATTTTTGCCTGGGACAAATTAATTCTCAATGTTATCTACAATTATTTTTATTTTTCTCTATTCTTCCTAGTTCAGTGTACTAGGAGATTCTTTGTTACTCATCATTATTTTCCCTCTCTTTTGGTAAATAACCTTTTCTCATGTCATTCAGTTCAGTTCAGTCGCTCAGTCGTGTCCAACTCTTTGCGACGCCATGAATTGCAGCACGCCAGGCCTGCCTCTCCATCACTAACTCCCAGAGTTCACTCAAACTCACGTCCATCGAGTTGGTGATGCCATCCAGCCATCTCATCCTCTGTCGTCCCCTTCTCCTCCTGCCCCCAGTCCCTCCCAGCATCAGAGTCTTTTCCAATGAGTCAGCTCTTCGCATGAGGTGGCCAAAGTACTGGAGCTTCAGCTTCAGCATCATTCCTTCTAAAGAAATCCCAGGGCTGATCTTTAGAATGGACTGGTTGGATCTCCTTGCAGTCCAAGGGACGCTCAAGAGTCTTCTCCAACACCACAGTTCAAAAGGGCTTTACCAGTTCACACTTGGAGTTCCTCAGAAGTAGAGGTGGAAGTGAGGAATATAGAGACACAAATACAAGATTATATTTTCAAATTTCTCTTCCTCTCAGCAAAAAGTGGAGAAACTTTTATTTTGTTTTTCACTCTATTTTTGAAAATTATTTACATTATTTGATACTCTGTTCACTAATGCTCAAAAGACTTCAACCTAGGCAGTTGTCAGGTATGTAGCCTTAAGAGGGCCTTTGTAAAGTCCCTATGTTACCTTCCCATTATTTACTACTAGGGCAATAGTAGGAATTAATTTTTCAGGTGTAGTTAGTTGATACCTAGGGAAGGAGTGAACTGTAGGAAAGATAACTTTCAGCGAGATATGGGGACACAGAGGTTGACTTCTGCCAGCAATGAATGATCTCAGGCCCGGCTGTGCAGGCCAGAACCTTGACCCCTTGGGGTAGGGCCAGGCACCCATGCTTACAACAAGCTTCATTAACTTCAATGCACCTCACATGGCTGATAGATTCTGATCAACTGGGTTTTCTAATGACTCCATGCACATGAGTTTGGGTGAACTCCGGGAGTTGGTGATGGACAGGGAGTCCTGGCCAATGGCACCCCACTCCAGTACTCTTGCCTGGAGAATCCCATGGACAGAGGAGCCTGGTGGGCTACAGTCCATGGGGTCGCTAAGAGTCAGACACGACTAAGCAACTTCACTTTCACTTTTCACTTTCATTCATTGGAGAAGGAAATGGCAACCCACTCCAGTGTTCTTGCCTGGAGAATCCCAGGGACAGAGGAGCCTATTGGGCTGCCATCTATGGGGTCACACAGAGTCGGACACGACTAACGTGACTTAGCAGCAGCAGGGAGGCCTGGCGTGCTGCGATTCATGGGGTTGCAAATAGTCGTACACAACTGAGCGACTGAACTGAACTGACCCAGTTATAAATAAGTTAGTTTCAGTTTTCATCCACATAGAAGATTTAAAGCAGATCAGTTTAATTTATATTAGTATTGGGAAAATGGAGAGTGACAGCTACCCACTCCAGTGTTCTTGCCTGGAGAATCCCAGGGACAGAGGAGCCTATTGGGCTGCCATCTATGGGGTCACACAGAGTCGGACACGACTAACGTGACTTAGCAGCAGCAGGGAGGCCTGGCGTGCTGCGATTCATGGGGTTGCAAATAGTCGTACACAACTGAGCGACTGAACTGAACTGACCCAGTTATAAATAAGTTAGTTTCAGTTTTCATCCACATAGAAGATTTAAAGCAGATCAGTTTAATTTATATTAGTATTGGGAAAATGGAGAGTGACAGCAAAATATTGAAAATGTCTTCAAATTTGGAACACCCCAAATCAACATTCAGTATTTAAGGAACATCTGAGTGTGTAAAGCATTAGTCCAAACCATGTAAATATTAAGTTTTAACATTTCCCTAAACAGCCCTTGATAATCAAGGAATCTAACTCATTTCTGCATGTAGTATACAAAGCTGAAAACAGGTGACAGTATAGAACTGTTAAGTCATCGATGCTTTTTCCTGCTACCGTGGCTATGATCATTCCTGTCACAGAGATCTGGACTTGGGTACCATATTAGCTATGTGACCTTGGGAAATTCCCTGCCTCAATCTTATCCTCTGTAAAATAGTATACTACTACTACTTACCTTATTAGAGTTGTTGCGGGGATTAAATAGAGCAGTATTAATATAAGGAAAGCAGTTAGCATAGGGGCTAGCACGGAGTACACATTTAAAAATATTTATTAATTTGTTTGTTCTTGGCTGCGTTGTGTCTTCGTTGCTGTGTGAGCTTTTCTCTAGTTGTGGCGAGTGGGGCTCCTCTGTCGTTGGGGCACTCAGACTTCTCACTGCGGTGGCTTCTCTGGTGGAGCACGGGCCCCAGGGCCTGCGGGCGTCAGTGGCTGCGGCTCCCGGGCTCTGGAGCCCAGGCTCAGCAGGTGTGGTGCACGGACTTGGTTGCTCCGCAGCATGGGGCATCTTCCTGGGTCAGGGATCAAACCCATGGGCAGATAGACTCTTTACCGCTGAGCTACCAGAGAAGCCCCAGAGTACACATTTAAAGAATGCTAGCAGAGCCGCATAATTCCCTATTGTGAGGAAGCTGGAGAAAATTCTGATGAAAAAGGAAAGTACTGTGTACCACTGGGAATCCAAAGTTTTACTTTACAATATGGATAATATTGAAACACAACTCTTGGGTTATCATATACATTAACGGAGTTAGAAAACACAGGCAGAGGAGAGGCTAGAGAATATATTTTAGTAAAGTCTCATAAATGCCAAATTTGGGGCATTGATATTTGGGAATCTCTGATTCAGAGAGAGAGAGATGTTAAAATCACTTTTCCACTAGATGGCATCAACCAATATTTGAACTAACATTTGTTCCTGCTTGTACTTCTCTTTCTGTGATTACAAATTTGTCTTTATTTTGCTGGTTGTTTCCTAAATTTGAAGACATCTATTTAGGAAGAAAGGGTTGGACACAACTGAGCGACTGAACAACAACAAAAATTGTAGGAACAAAAGTCACAAAAATTTTATTAGTAAGTTGCAATTGTAATGAGTTCATTAAAATCAAGGGTCTGACAGATAAATGTACAAAAAGTATGAAAAAAATCACAATTGAGAAAAACAGTTGATCAATAAACACATAATTATTCATCCTCAGTAGTAATGTAAGTTTCAAACATCAAAGAAGTTTGCATTTCTCACCTATAAAATTATAAATATTTTAGGAATATAATTAATATTTGCCATTCATTTATTAATTTATTGAGTGCCCACTATGTGACAGATACTGTCAGAGTTCTCCAGAGAAACAGAAATTGATTCTGTGTGTGTATATGTGTGTATATACAGGGAAGAGTTTATTATGAGGAATTGGCTCATATGATTATGGGAACTGAGAGACCCAGGAAAGCCAGTGGTGAAATCCAATCTGAATCCCTGAAGGCTTGAGGGCCAGAGGAATGGATGGTGTAAATCCTAGTCCAAGGGCAGGAGAAGACAGATGTTTGAGCTCAAGCAGCCAGGTAGGAAGCAAAAGGCAGGAAATCCTCCTTCTTCCTTCTTTTTGTTCTATTCAGACCTTCAGTGGATTGAATGATGTCCATCCACGTTGCATATTTTCCTGAGTCTACTGATTCAAATGCTAATCTCATCTGTACCTCACGAACATACCCATAATGTCTAACCTGGGCAGCCCTTGACCCAGTCAAGTTGACACAAAAAGTTAATATCACACTACCCTAGAGGCTGGAGCTATCCTCTGCATACTCTGTAATACAGTTTTTGAAAATAAAAACTCATCACAATGCCAAAATGATTATTAAGTATAAGTGAAAAAAGAAGGATACTAATTTTATTCATGAGTACAATTATTTTTTATTGATTTTTTTAACACCAGAAACATTATGTACTGGGGTTTAGCTGATTAACAGTGTTGTGATAGTTTCAGGTGAACAGTGAAGGGACTCAGCAGTACATACGCATGTATCCATTCTCCCACAAACCCTGCTCCCATCCAGGCTGGTACATAACATCGAGCAGAGTTCCATGTGTTTATGCAGTAGGTTTTTGTTGGCTATCCATTATGTAGCAGTGTATACATGACCTTCCCAAAGTGCCCCGACTCCGGCAACCATGAATTTGTTTTCTGTGAGTCTCTTTCTGTTAGTACAATTATTTTTTTTAACCAAGAGTTTAGGGATAGAAAAAAAGAACAAAAATCAATTATTGGTTGTCTTTAGGTTTTTGGAATATTACTGAATTGTTCTTTCATTGTTTTTCTCTTTTAAATTGTTTCTTTAATAAAGTTTTAAACTATAAATATTACCCGTTAATATTTGAGATTAATCATGGATAGATTTGTATCTTATTTCAAAACTATTGATTCAGTCAATGAATATTTATTAAGTACTTCCTGTATTTTCAGTATTATAATAGGAGGTAAAAAGAAGAGGCATAAAAATGTGAAAGATATGATCCAAATTATGGACTTAAAAAGTTCATAATTTTAAGGGCAGTAGATAGCATAGGATAAAGTTAACTAAAAATCCTGGTTTATACATGATGCATTTTTGTGTATTTATTCAGCATTTGTTGAATTTCTATTGTGCATCAGGTACACAAAGGAGGGAGTGATACCTGTGTCTGATGGAAGGGCTGAGGGAGTATCAGTAAAGTATGGGTCTTATAGACTACCAAATTACGTACTAGGTCTCAGGAGACACCCATTTTAACCCCTTTTATAATCTCTCTTAATCCAGGAAAACAAATGTTAATTTTGCAATGAGGATATAGATGGTTCCTGGCAGAGATGAGTATGGTCGGCTTCCATGTTTTCTCAGTGGTAAAGAATCCACCTGCCAATGCAGCAGATGTGAGTTTGATACCTGGGTTGGAAAGATCCTCTGGAGGAGGGCATGACAACCTACTCTAGTATTCTTGCCTGGGAAATTCCACGGACAGAGGACCCTGCTGGGCTACAGTTCATGGGGTCTCAAGAGTTGGATACAACTTACAACTGAATAACAATAAACAACAACAACAGCCATCAAGACTATACAGCAGCTCAGATAGGAATGAATAATGTGGATTTGAGTGGATATTGAAGAAAGTGAAGTCGCTCGCTCAAGTCCGACTCTTTGAGACCCCATGGACTGTAGCCTGCCAGGCTCCTCCGTCCTTGGAATTTTCCAGGGAAGGAAATGGGAGTGGGTTGCCATTTCCTTCTTCAGGGGATTTTCCCCTGCCAGGGATTAAACCCTGGTCTCCTGCACTGCAGGCAGACTCTTTACTGTCTGAGCCACCAGGAATATTGAAGGGCTACATGTTAAAATACAATTTTAACAGCTATATATAAGCACCAGATTTCAAAACTGATTACAGAAATGTCGGTTTTATCTTCAGCTTAAAAGTTCAGCATAAGTAGGGAATGCGAACATATGAAAAGCAGAATAGTATTTCTTAAAGACTCATCAGCACTATTTCGTTCTTTAAAATATTCTTTTTATACATATTTTGAAATATTTAAAAAATAAGAGGTCATTAAGTGTATCAAAGAGAAAGTGACCAGATAAGCAATTCCTCGTAATAATTTATCTACTTAGAATAAAGGAAGTCAAGGAAAGATGGCAGGAAGTTCTTTCCAGCTTGGCTTTAAATAGGAATAGTGGTAGTGCCCATCTGTGCTGGGTACTTAGGCCCTCCCTACCTCCATTTCATCCTCCTTCTAGTGGAGAAGTTGGAAAGCTAAAGGTATGTTTTCCAAAAAAATAAAAGTACACTTTCCAGACTCTTGCAGCTAGGCTTGTGGATGTGCACCCACATGAGATTTGAAACAGAGGCAGAAGCAAGCTGCGTGCAGAAGGGAGTGCTGACAAGTGGGTTGCATGTGCTTTGCATGGGCCGACTCCATGTTTCTCTCTGAACAGATCTCAAATATGACACAGCTGTGGCAGCAACAGCAGTGGTAGCAGCAGAGTTTTCTGCCCTCCGGATCACAGCTATGAGGGTGTGACCCTAATGCCAAACCTCAGAGCAATCCCCCTATTTCTGCTCTTGAAATGAATTTATAAGCATGTACTTTACTATATCAAATTCCTTTATGTCGGAAATACCTAGAATAATTTATTTTTCCCATCCTGAATCCTGTGTGATAAACTATGGCAGAGTGTTGATGTAAGAATATAACATAATAATATATGTAAATCACTTAGAATAGTACCTGGCTCTTTGTACTCAATATATGGTAGTTATTAAAAATTTTATCAGGGAATGAGTTCAAAATGCAAAGAATAATGTAGGTCAGAGGTTGAAAACTATGGCTTGAAGGCCAAACTGAGCCCACAACTCTTTTCATAAATAAAGAAGTTTTATTAGAACACAGCTACT
Organism: Aepyceros melampus; assembly: GCA_006408695.1. NCBI lineage: Eukaryota > Metazoa > Chordata > Mammalia > Artiodactyla > Bovidae > Aepyceros > Aepyceros melampus. Next base: position 44,823 of record SJXQ01005946.1, on the reverse strand, counting down.
ATCATTGTTTACATGTTGTTTGTGGCTGCTTTCATTCTTCAAGGTCACAGTTCCAACAGAAACAGAATCAACCACAAAGCCTAAAGTATTGACTATCTCGCCCTTTAAGGAAAATATTTGCTTACCCCTGATCAGAGCTATGAAAAAGAATGAGGAGTATGAGGACTGGGAAGCATTCGTGAAAACTGTCATCCTCTTGACAAGAGTTGTCATAGTTAAGAAAACTCGTTCGGGAAGTTTTCTTTCTGCAAAGATTCAAAGCAGAGCATTAAGGAGTGGGGAGGATACAGTACATGCAAAATTCTGATTTTATAGATAAAAATTGGAGGGATCAAAGGAGGCAAAACTGATGTCACTTGAGGCCCAGCAAGTAATTTGGTAGCATTCATAGTATGGACCCTAGCCATTTCCTAAGGTTTGATTCTGGATCGTGCAACCCAACCAAAAGTCTGTGTTACTTCTTTCATAACCAACTGGTCCCTAGTTCTTTTTTTAAAATTTTTTTTTACTTTATAATATTGTATTGATTTCGCCACACATCAACATGAGTCCACCACGGGTGTACATGTGTTCCCAATCCCAAACCCCCCTCCATCTCCTCCCTAACACCATCCCTCCGGGTCATCCCAGTGCACCAGCCCCAAGCATCCTGCATCCTGCATTGAACCTAGACTGGCGATTCGTTTCTTATATGATATTATACATGTTTCAATGCCACTCTCCCAAATCATCCTACCCTCTCCCTCTCACACAGAGTCTGGTGCCTAGTTCTTACAGTTTGTTTCTTCATAAATTCTCTGGCATTCACTCACTTGGATCTTCATAGTCACTGTTCAAATCCATGCCTCAGATATTTTAAGAGTGTGGTTAACTGAATATAGTCCTAAATTCCTTGTTTTTTAATTTTGCTCCTTTAAAATTCAAGTTTAGAAACTTTCTCCATTTCTTTCTCATTGGCAACTGTGTTAAAATGTTCACAGAAAGGAACATTATTTATGCTTGATTTAGTGCTTTTCATAAGATTCATTAACACACCATTATCACCCAAAGTCCATAGTTTACCTTAGGGTTCACTCCTGGTGTTGCACAGTCTGTGGATCTGGGCAGATGTATAGTGGCTTGTACGCTTCCCAGGTGGCTCAGTGGTAAAGAATCCGCCTGCCAATGCAGGCAGTGTAGGAGATGTGGATTTGATCCCTGGATCGGGAAGATCCCCTAGAGAAGGAAATGGCAGCCCGTTCCAGTATTCTTGCCTAAAAAATCCTGTGGCCAGAGGAGCCTGGCGGAATACATTCCATGGGGTCACGAAGAGTTGAATAACACTGAGCAACCGCGCACACAGACACACATGATGGCGAGTTCACTCCACTGCGGTATCGTACAGAGGTTTTCACTGCCCTAAAATTCCTTTGTTCCACCTACTTTTATGTTTGATTTTAATGTTCTATAGTGTTTTCAATTTTAACTACGTGTCTTAGCTTTTGTATCTTTTCTTTACTCCTTTTCTCCCTCTTTCTGTATACCTCCTCCCCCTCCTCCCACTCCTTTCTTTCCCATTTCCTTCCTGCTGCTGGATAAATATGATCCATATCATCTGACAGCACTTTTCAAACTTGAATGTGCATATGAGTCACCTGGGTATCTTGTTAAAATGCAAATCCTGATTCAGTATGACTAAGATCATACTGAATAGGAGGTTTGAAATCCTCATGTCTTAAAAGATTCCAGATGATGCCACTGACTTTCAGATCACACTTTCAGTAGCAAAAATTTAGAACATTGATTCTTAAACTGGGATGATTTTGGCCTCCAGAGGACACTTGGCAATGTTGTGGAGACATCTTTGTTATAGCTGAGGCGGTGCTACTGGGTAGAGGCCAGGAATGCTGCTAAACATCTTACATCTTATGCACAAGACAGTCCCTCACAACAAAGAATCATCTCAACCTAAAGGTCGATAGTGCTAAGGCCAAGAACCCTGCTCTAAGAGAGAGAGAGATGTTAAAATCACTTTTCCACTAGATGGCATCAACCAATATTTGAACTAACATTTGTTCCTGCTTGTACTTTTCTTTCTGTGATTACAAATTTGTCTTTATTTTGCTGGTTGTTTCCTAAATTTGAAGACATCTATTTAGGAAGAAAGGGTTGGACACAACTGAGCGACTGAACAACAACAAAAATTGTAGGAACAAAAGTCACAAAAATTTTATTAGTAAGTTGCAATTGTAATGAGTTCATTAAAATCAAGGGTCTGACAGATAAATGTACAAAAAGTATGAAAAAAATCACAATTGAGAAAAACAGTTGATCAATAAACACATAATTATTCATCCTCAGTAGTAATGTAAGTTTCAAACATCAAAGAAGTTTGCATTTCTCACCTATAAAATTATAAATATTTTAGGAATATAATTAATATTTGCCATTCATTTATTAATTTATTGAGTGCCCACTATGTGACAGATACTGTCAGAGTTCTCCAGAGAAACAGAAATTGATTCTGTGTGTGTATATGTGTGTATATACAGGGAAGAGTTTATTATGAGGAATTGGCTCATATGATTATGGGAACTGAGAGACCCAGGAAAGCCAGTGGTGAAATCCAATCTGAATCCCTGAAGGCTTGAGGGCCAGAGGAATGGATGGTGTAAATCCTAGTCCAAGGGCAGGAGAAGACAGATGTTTGAGCTCAAGCAGCCAGGTAGGAAGCAAAAGGCAGGAAATCCTCCTTCTTCCTTCTTTTTGTTCTATTCAGACCTTCAGTGGATTGAATGATGTCCATCCACGTTGCATATTTTCCTGAGTCTACTGATTCAAATGCTAATCTCATCTGTACCTCACGAACATACCCATAATGTCTAACCTGGGCAGCCCTTGACCCAGTCAAGTTGACACAAAAAGTTAATATCACACTACCCTAGAGGCTGGAGCTATCCTCTGCGTACTCTGTAATACAGTTTTTGAAAATAAAAACTCATCACAATACCAAAATGATTATTAAGTATAAGTGAAAAAAGAAGGATACTAATTTTATTCCTGAGTACAATTATTTTTTATTGATTTTTTTTTAACACCAGAAACATTATGTACTGGGGTTTAGCTGATTAACAGTGTTGTGATAGTTTCAGGTGAACATTGAAGGGACTCAGCAGTACATACGCATGTATCCATTCTCCCACAAACCCTGCTCCCATCCAGGCTGGTACATAACATCGAGCAGAGTTCCATGTGTTTATGCAGTAGGTTTTTGTTGGCTATCCATTATGTAGCAGTGTATACATGACCTTCCCAAAGTGCCCCCACTCCGGCAACCATGAATTTGTTTTCTGTGAGTCTCTTTCTGTTAGTACAATTATTTTTTTTAACCAAGAGTTTAGGGATAGAAAAAAAGAACAAAAATCAATTATTGGTTGTCTTTAGGTTTTTGGAATATTACTGAATTGTTCTTTCATTGTTTTTCTCTTTTAAATTGTTTCTTTAATAAAGTTTTAAACTATAAATATTACCCGTTAATATTTGAGATTAATCATGGATAGATGTGTATCTTATTTCAAAACTATTGATTCAGTCAATTAATATTTATTAAGTACTTCCTGTATTTTCAGTATTATAATAGGTAAAAAGAAGAGGCATAAAAATGTGAAAGATATGATCCAAATTATGGACTTAAAAAGTTCATAATTTTAAGAGCAGTAGATAGCATAGGATAAAGTTAACTAAAAATCCTGGTTTATACATGATGCATTTTTGTGTATTTATTCAGCGTTTGTTGAATTTGTATTGTGCATCAGGTACACAAAGGAGGGAGTGATACCTGTGTCTGATGGAAGGGCTGAGGGAGTATCAGTAAAGTATGGGTCTTATACACTACCAAATTACGTACTTAGGTCTCAGGAGACACCCATTTTAACCCCTTTTATAATCTCTCTTAATCCAGGAAAACAAATGTTAATTTTGCAATGAGGATATAGACGGTTGCTGGCAGAGATGAGTATGGTCGGCTTCCATGTTTTCTCAGTGGTAAAGAATCCACCTGCCAATGCAGCAGATGTGAGTTTGATACCTGGGTTGGAAAGATCCTCTGGAGGAGGGCATGACAACCTACTCTAGTATTCTTGCCTGGGAAATTCCACGGACAGAGGACCCTGCTGGGCTATAGTTCGTGGAGTCTCAAGAGTTGGATACAATTTACAACTGAATAACAATAAACAACAACAACAGCCATCAAGACTATACAGCAGCTCAGATAGGAATGAAACGAGTTTGATACCTGAGTTGGAAAGATCCCCTGGAGGAGGGCATGACAACCTACTCTAGTATTCTTGCCTGGGAAATTCCACGGACAGAGGACCCTGCTGGGCTATAGTTCGTGGAGTCTCAAGAGTTGGATACAATTTACAACTGAATAACAATAAACAACAACAACAGCCATCAAGACTATACAGCAGCTCAGATAGGAATGAATAATGTGGATTTGAGTGGATATTGAAGAAAGTGAAGTCGCTCGCTCATGTCCGACTCTTTGAAACCCCATGGACTGTAGCCTGCCAGGCTCCTCCGTCCTTGGAATTTTCCAGGGAAGGAAATGGGAGTGGGTTGCCATTTCCTTCTCCAGGGGATTTTCCCCTGCCAGGGATTAAACCCTGGTCTCCTGCACTGCAGGCAGACTCTTTACTGTCTGAGCCACCAGGAATATTGAAGGGCTACATGTTAAAATACAATTTTAACAGCTATATATACGCACCAGATTTCAAAACTGATTACAAAAATGTCGGTTTTAATAGGAATGAATAATGTGGATTTGAGTGGATATTGAAGAAAGTGAAGTCGCTCGCTCATGTCCGACTCTTTGAAACCCCATGGACTGTAGCCTGCCAGGCTCCTCCGTCCTTGGAATTTTCCAGGGAAGGAAATGGGAGTGGGTTGCCATTTCCTTCTCCAGGGGATTTTCCCCTGCCAGGGATTAAACCCTGGTCTCCTGCACTGCAGGCAGACTCTTTACTGTCTGAGCCACCAGGAATATTGAAGGGCTACATGTTAAAATACAATTTTAACAGCTATATATACGCACCAGATTTCAAAACTGATTACAAAAATGTCGGTTTTATCTTCAGCTTAAAAGTTCAGCATAAGTAGGGAATGCGAACATATGAAAAGCAGAATAGTATTTCTTAAAGACTCATCAGCACTATTTCGTTCTTTAAAATATTCTTTTTATACATATTTTGAAATATTTAAAAAATAAGAGGTCATTAAGTGTATCAAAGAGAAAGTGACCAGATAAGCAATTCCTCGTAATAATTTATCTACTTAGAATAAAGGAAGTCAAGGAAAGATGGCAGGAAGTTCTTTCCAGCTTGGCTTTAAATAGGAATAGTGGTAGTGCCCATCTGTGCTGGGTACTTAGGCCCTCCCTACCTCCATTTCATCCTCCTTCTAGTTGGAGAAGTTGGAAAGCTAAAGGTATGTTTTCCAAAAAAATAAAAGTACACTTTCCAGACTCTTGCAGCTAGGCTTGTGGATGTGCACCCACATGAGATTTGAAACAGAGGCAGAAGCAAGTTGCGTGCAGAAGGGAGTGCTGACAAGTGGGTTGCATGTGCTTTGCATGGGCCGACTCCATGTTTCTCTCTGAACAGATCTCAAATATGACACAGCTGTGGCAGCAACAGCAGTGGTAGCAGCAGAGTTTTCTGCCCTCCGGATCACAGCTATGAGGGTGTACCCTAATGCCAAACCTCAGAGCAATCCCCCTATTTCTGCTCTTGAAATGAATTTATAAGCATGTACTTTACTATATCAAATTCCTTTATGTCGGAAATACCTAGAATAATTTATTTTTCCCATCCTGAATCCTGTGTGATAAACTATGGCAGAGTGTTGATGTAAGAATATAACATAATAATATATGTAAATCACTTAGAATAGTACCTGGCTCTTTGTACTCAATATATGGTAGTTATTAAAAATTTTATCAGGGAATGAGTTCAAAATGCAAAGAATAATGTAGGTCAGAGGTTGAAAACTATGGCTTGAAGGCCAAACTGAGCCCACAACTCTTTTCATAAATAAAGAAGTTTTATTAGAACACAGCTACTATCATTGTTTACATGTTGTTTGTGGCTGCTTTCATTCTTCAAGGTCACAGTTCCAACAGAAACAGAATCAACCACAAAGCCTAAAGTATTGACTATCTCGCCCTTTAAGGAAAATATTTGCTTACCCCTGATCAGAGCTATGAAAAAGAATGAGGAGTATGAGGACTGGGAAGCATTCGTGAAAACTGTCATCCTCTTGACAAGAGTTGTCATAGTTAAGAAAACTCGTTCGGGAAGTTTTCTTTCTGCAAAGATTCAAAGCAGAGCATTAAGGAGTGGGGAGGATACAGTACATGCAAAATTCTGATTTTATAGATAAAAATTGGAGGGATCAAAGGAGGCAAAACTGATGTCACTTGAGGCCTCAGCAAGTAATTTGGTAGCATTCATAGTATGGACCCTAGCCATTTCCTAAGGTTTGATTCTGGATCGTGCAACCCAACCAAAAGTCTGTGTTACTTCTTTCATAACCAACTGGTCCCTAGTTCTTTTTTTAAAATTTTTTTTTACTTTATAATATTGTATTGATTTCGCCACACATCAACATGAGTCCACCACGGGTGTACATGTGTTCCCAATCCCAAACCCCCCTCCATCTCCTCCCTAACACCATCCCTCCGGGTCATCCCAGTGCACCAGCCCCAAGCTCCTGCATCCTGCATTGAACCTAGACTGGCGATTCGTTTCTTATATGATATTATACATGTTTCAATGCCACTCTCCCAAATCATCCTACCCTCTCCCTCTCACACAGAGTCTGGTGCCTAGTTCTTACAGTTTGTTTCTTCATAAATTCTCTGGCATTCACTCACTTGGATCTTCATAGTCACTGTTCAAATCCATGCCTCAGATATTTTAAGAGTGTGGTTAACTGAATATAGTCCTAAATTCCTTGTTTTTTAATTTTGCTCCTTTAAAATTCAAGTTTAGAAACTTTCTCCATTTCTTTCTCATTGGCAACTGTGTTAAAATGTTCACAGAAAGGAACATTATTTATGCTTGATTTAGTGCTTTTCATAAGATTCATTAACACACCATTATCACCCAAAGTCCATAGTTTACCTTAGGGTTCACTCCTGGTGTTGCACAGTCTGTGGATCTGGGCAGATGTATAGTGGCTTGTACGCTTCCCAGGTGGCTCAGTGGTAAAGAATCCGCCTGCCAATGCAGGCAGTGTAGGAGATGTGGATTTGATCCCTGGATCGGGAAGATCCCCTAGAGAAGGAAATGGCAGCCCGTTCCAGTATTCTTGCCTAAAAAATCCTGTGGCCAGAGGAGCCTGGCGGAATACATTCCATGGGGTCACGAAGAGTTGAATAACACTGAGCAACCGCGCACACAGACACACATGATGGCGAGTTCACTCCACTGCGGTATCGTACAGAGTGTTTTCACTGCCCTAAAATTCCTTTGTTCCACCTACTTTTATGTTTGATTTTAATGTTCTATAGTGTTTTCAATTTTAACTACGTGTCTTAGCTTTTGTATCTTTTCTTTACTCCTTTTCTCCCTCTTTCTGTATACCTCCTCCCCCTCCTCCCACTCCTTTCTTTCCCATTTCCTTCCTGCTGCTGGATAAATATGATCCATATCATCTGACAGCACTTTTCAAACTTGAATGTGCATATGAGTCACCTGGGTATCTTGTTAAAATGCAAATCCTGATTCATATGACTAAGATCATACTGAATAGGAGGTTTGAAATCCTCATGTCTTAAAAGATTCCAGATGATGCCACTGACTTTCAGATCACACTTTCAGTAGCAAAAATTTAGAACATTGATTCTTAAACTGGGATGATTTTGGCCTCCAGAGGACACTTGGCAATGTTGTGGAGACATCTTTGTTATAGCTGAGGCGGTGCTACTGGGTAGAGGCCAGGAATGCTGCTAAACATCTTACGTCTTATGCACAAGACAGTCCCTCACAACAAAGAATCATCTCAACCTAAAGGTCGATAGTGCTAAGGCCAAGAACCCTGCTCTAGAATGATCTTAAACACTGTAAATAACCAATGTGTATCTTCTATGACTCTAACAGGTTTTCTTGAGAGTTTTTTTTTTTGAGGTGGTAGTGGGGTTAGTTGGTAGGAAAAAGCTTTCCAGGTTGCTCCCAGTGAGGCCTTATAGGTTCCCTCTTCTTTTTTTTAGGTTCCCTCTTCTAAGCCAGCTCCTGAAAGTGTTTTTAACATAGCATCAAGAAGAATTTTTCTCTTTCAAAAGTCTCCCTCTGCTGCTAAGTCACTACAGTTGTGTCTGACTCTGTGCGACCCCATAGATGGCAGCCCACCAGGCTCCCCCGTCCCTTGGATTCTCCAGGCAAGAACACTGGAGTGGGTTGCCATGTCCTTCTCCAATGCATGAAAGTGAAAGGTGAAAGTGAAGTCGCTCAGTCATGTCCGACCCTCAGCAACCCCATGGACTGCAGCCTTCCAGGCTCCTCCGTCCGTGGGATTTTCCAGGCAAAAGTCTCCTAGCCCTCAGGTAATGTTGTTCAGTCCCTAAGTCGTGTCAGACTCTTTGCAACCCCATGAACGCCGGGCATCCCTGTCCTTAACTATCTCCTGGAGTTGGCTCAAACTTATGTCCATTGAGTCAGTGATGCCATTCAACCATCTCATCTGCTGTAACCCTCTGCTCCTCCTGCCCACAGTCTTTCCCGGCATCAGAGTCTTTTCCAGTGAGTCGACTCTCACATCAGGTGGCCAAAGTATTGGAGCTTCAGCATCAGTCCTTCCAGTGAATATTCAGGGTTGATTTCCTTCAGGACTGAGTTGTTTGAACTCCTTGTCGTCCAAGTGACTCTCAAAAATCTTCTCCAGCACTACAATTCAAACGTATCAATTCTTTGGTGCGCAGCCTTCTTTATGGTCCAACTCTCACATCTGTACATGACTATTGGAAAAGCCATAGCTTTAACTATATGGATCTCTGTCAGCAAAGTGATGTCTCTGCTTTTTAATATGCTGTCTAGGTTTGTCATAGCTTTTCTTCCAAGGAGCAAATATTTTTTAATTTTGTGGCTGCAGTCACTGTTGTCAGTGATTTTGGAGCCAAAGAAAATAAAATCTGTTACTGTTTCCACTTTTTACCCATCTATTTAACATAAAGTGATGGGACTGTATGCCATCATTTTAGTTTTTTGAATGTGGAGTTTTAAGCCAGCTTTTTCACTCTCCCCTTTCACCCTCATCAAGAGGTTCTTTAGTTCCTCTTTGCTTTTTGCTATTAGGGTGGTATCATCAGCATATGTTACCACCCTAATAGCAAAAAGCAAAGATGTATTGGAGAAGGAAATGGCAGCCCACTCCAGTGTTCTTGCCTGGAGAATCCCAGGGATGGGGAGCCTTCTGGGCTGCCATTTATGGGGTCACACAGAGTCGGACACGACTGAAGCAACTTAGCAGCAGCAGCAGCAGCAGCAGCATATCTGAGGTTGTTGATATTTCTCTCGGCAATCTTAATTCCAGCTTGTGATTCATCCAGCCTGGCATTTCACATGATGTACTCTGCATAGAAGTTAAATAAATAGGATGACAATATATAGTGTTGACATATTCCTTTCCCAATTTTGAACCAGTTTGTTGTTCCATGTAAGGTTCTAACTGTTGCTTCTTGACCTGCTTTGAGGTTTCTCAGGAGACAGGTAAGGTGGTCTGGTATTCCCATCTCTTTAAGGATTTGCCAGTTTGTTGTGATTCACACAGTCAAAGGTTTAGGGTAGTCAATGAAGCAGAAATGGGTGTTTTTCTGGAATTCTCTTGCTTTCTCTGTGATCCAAAGGATGTTGGCAGTTTGATCTCTGGTTCCTCTGCCTTTTCCAAATCTAGGTTGAACATCTAGAAGTTCTCGGTTTATATATTGCTGGAGCCTATCTTGAAGGATTTTAAGCATTACCTTGCTAGCATGTGCTGCTGCTGCTGCTGCTGCTGCTGCTAAGTTGCTTCAGTCATGTCCGACTCTGTGCGACCTCAGAGACGGCAGCCCACCAGGCTCCCCGTCCCTGGGATTCTCTAGGCAAGAACACTGGAGTGGGTTGCCATTTCCTTCTCCAGTGCGTGAAAGTGAAAAGTGAGTGAAGTCTCGTGTCCAACTCCTAGCAACCCTATGGACTGCAGCCCACCAGGCTTCTCCGTCCATGGGATTTTCCAGGCAAGAGTACTGGAGTGGGTTGCCATTACCTTCTCCATGCTAGCATGTGAAGTTAGCAGAATTGTATGGAAGCCTGAGTATTCTTTGGCATTGCCTTTCTTTGAGACTGGAATGAAAACTGGCCTTTTCCAGTCCTGTGGCCACTGTTGAGTTTTCCAAATTTGCTGGTGTGTTGCGGGCAGCACTTTAACAGCATCATCTTTGCTCTTCCAATTTATTAAGTGAAAATTATGAATAGAGTTTTTCATGGTATTAACATGATTTAAAAAGCCCTGTGATCCTAGAAAAGGATGAAGAAAAATTAAGGCAGCAACTTTATAAGCTTGAAATGTTTGACCTTATATGGTTTTTGCGTTAGCCATATTTATTGGTGCTTTTTGGAGTCTTAGAAAACAGCTGAAGTGATTCTTAAAATAATAATATTCTTTGGCATTGCCTTTCTTTGAGACTGGAATGAAAACTGGCCTTTTCCAGTCCTGTGGCCACTGTTGAGTTTTCCAAATTTGCTGGTGTGTTGCGGGCAGCACTTTAACAGCATCATCTTTGCTCTTCCAATTTATTAAGTGAAAATTATGAATAGAGTTTTTCATGGTATTAACATGATTTAAAAAGCCCTGTGATCCTAGAAAAGGATGAAGAAAAATTAAGGCAGCAACTTTATAAGCTTGAAATGTTTGACCTTATATGGTTTTTGCGTTAGCCATATTTATTGGTGCTTTTTGGAGTCTTAGAAAACAGCTGAAGTGATTCTTAAAATAATAATCAATAGATGTTTTACTCTGTGTGTGTTTCCTGAGAATCTTCAGATTGTATGAACCTTAAAAGAAGCCTTTTCCTGTATTTAGATGAGCAAGATGGGAACTGGCTCTAAGAATTTTCACTCTGACTATAGGAAGCTATGTTTTCCATGGTTGAAGAGATTTGGGAATTATTTGACTCTCCTGCAACACAGCCCACAGAAAAGACTTATTGCCTGTGAAAAATAAGATGATTTTACTAGAATCAAGATTAAATGAAAGTAAAAATAAAAGTATTTTTATGTAAACTATGGTCACAATTCCAAATTTTTGAAAGCCTGCTTTTCCTGGTTTTCTCGCCTGTCAGGCATCTCTGGATGACTCATAGCCCAACATTGAACTTCCCACCAGACACTTACCATGTGGCCTGCCAGCACCTGGGGCCCACACAGCCTTGGGATTCATTCTGCTCTGGTGTCTTCTTGCTTGCTTTCCACATTTTAAAATAATACCACATTTTAAAAAAGTGTTTAGACTTGTCCCTGAGGATATTTTCTTTTAATGTAACAGACTCATCGGAACATAATTTACTCACCAACTTATATTAATAGAATTCATAAACTGAAAATGTTATATAAGGTGATTAAATCAGACAGAATGATCCTCTTAAAGTTAATATCTCACTCTCCCCACAACTCTCCCTCCTCTCTGCTAAACTTAGTAGATGATACCAACCTCCCCTGCATCACCTGGGCCCCAGAACTGAAGTCCTCCTGTACTTCTCCCTTCCTTTCCTCCCACGTGCGGTCACCAGTTCCTATCATTTGCATCCCTTAATCTAGGTCCTCATGACTTCTGTCCTATTTTCAACAGGTCCTGCCTCCAGTCTTTTCTTTTTTCAATTCAGTGTTGCCAAAATATTATTTTAATGTAAAAATTAATTACAAAACTTAAGTAAATGCTTAAAATGTAACTTCCAGTCTCCTGAATGTATTTGCTTTAGGGGAAATTTTGGCTTTAATCCTCCTGGTGGTCTCTGAATTTATATTTATATATATGTTACATATAACATATATATAACATGTTATATATAACATTTTTATATATACAATATATATATAAATTATACAGTTAGTATATATATTTAATTAATAGATTAATTTTTTAGAGTAATTTTAAGTTCACAGAAAAATTGAGTGATAAGTACAGAGAGTTCCTATATATCCCCTACCAAAAAAACATACACAGCCTTCTCCACTATTACCATCCCCTACCAGAGTACCACATTTATTGGAATCAATGAACCTACATTGACACATTATTATCACCCCAAATCCATAGTTTTTAATAAGATTCACTGTTGGTGTTGTATATTTCATGTTTGTGTGCTTAGTTGCTTACTCGTGACCAACTCATTTGGGCAAATGTGTAATGACAAGTATCTACCATTGTATTAATAGTATCACACAAAGGGTTTTTATTGCCCTAAAAATCACCTGTGCTTTGCTTGCTAATCCTTTCCCAAAGCCCCTGGTAACCACTGACTTTTTTTTTTAATGTCTCTATAATTTTGCCTTTTCCTGATGAAAGTGAAAGTGGAGAGTGAAAAAGTTGGCTTAAAGCTCAACATTCAGAAAACGAAGATCATGGCATCCAGTGCCATCACTTCATGGGAAATAGATGGGGAAATAGTGGAAACAGTGTCAGACTTTATTTTTGGGGGCTCCAAAATCACTGCAGATGGTCACTGAAGCCATGAAATTAAAAGACGCTTACTCCTTGGAAGAAAAGTTATGACCAACCTAGATAGCATATACAAAAGCAGAGACATTACTTTGCCGACTAAGGTCCGTCTAGTCAAGGCTATGGTTTTTCCTNGAAACAGTGGAAACAGTGTCAGACTTTATTTTTTTTGGCTCCAATATCACTGCAGATGGTGACTGAAGCCATGAAATTAAAAGACGCTTACTCCTTGGAAGAAAAGTTATGACCAACCTAGATAGCATATGCAAAAGCAGAGACATTACTTTGCCGACTAAGGTCCGTCTAGTCAAGGCTATGGTTTTTCCTGTGGTCATGTATGGATGTGAGAGTTGGACTGTTAAGAAGGGTGAGCACTGAAGAATTGATGCTTTTGAACTGTGGTGTTGGAGAAGACTCTTGAGAGTCCCTTGGACTGCAAGGAGATCCAACCAGTCCATTCTGAAGGAGATCAACCCTGGGATTTCTTTGGAAGGAGTGATGCTAAAGCTGAAACTCCAGTACTTTGGCCACCTCATGCAAAGAGGTAACTCGTTGGAAAAGACTCTCATGCTGGGAGGGACTAGAGGCAGGAGGAGAAGGGGATGACAGAGGATGAGATGGCTGGATGGCATCACTGACTCGATGGACGTGAGTCTGAGTGAACTCCAGGATTTGGTGATGGACAGGGAGGCCTGTCATGCTGCGATTCATGGGGTTGCAAAGAGTCGGATATGACTGAGCAACTGAACTGAACTGAACTTATAGGTTGTGGGGGTTTCCCTGGTGGCTCAGAGGTTAAAGCATCTGCCTCCAATACTGGAGACTCTGGTTCAATCCTTGGGTCGAGAAGATCCCCTTAAGAAGGAAATGGTAACCCACTCCAGTATTCTTGCCTGTAGAATCTCATGGATGAAGAAGCCTGGTAGGTTACAGTCCACGGAGTCACAAAGTGTTGGACACAACTGAGTGACTTCACCTTCACCTTCACCCTTATTGGTTATGAAGCTTGAATTTGTGAATTCCACTTTAGTATTGCTAAAACATAGTTTAGACAACCAGATCAATCTCATTTTTTTGGAGGTTTACATAAAATGGGAAGAAAATATTCAAACCAAAAACAAAAAATGTTATTACTCGATGTTGCTATTTTCCTTTTTCTACTTCTCTGACATTGCTTACTCCTAATTATCCTCAACAGCTGCATCCTCTTCCTGACCTGTAAATATTGGAAAACCCCCATCTCATGTCTCCCTTTCTTTTTCTTAGTTAATCCCTAGGCAAGTAGAAGTGATGCCATGGCTTCAAGCCCTCATAACTCTCATATTTAAACCACCATTCTTACCCATATCCCTGAAATCTAGGACATTTCATTCCAGTGTCAAATAATCATCATAAACTTAAAGTCCCATAATGAATTCATGATTCCCTGTCCATTTCAAAACCAGTTCCTCTCTTCCTTTCTCCTGCCTGTCCCACAGGGCTACATATCTCACTAAATAATGTTAATATTCTACCAGTTGTTCAGGCCAAAACTCATGAAGCCTCCTTTACTTTCTCCTTTTCTCAGCCTTGAGCTCATCTCTCCGTATTTCCCATTGGCTCACCTTCACAATATATCTAGAAAGCAACCAGTCCACATCATTCTACTATTAATCTCCTAGTCCAAATTACCATCATTGTATGCCTGGATTAAGGTGATTTGCCTTTGAATTAGCCTGTTTTCACTCTTGCCTTCATCCTGTTTACAGTTTACAGAGAAATCAGAGTAATTCTTTTAAAAATAAATCATATCTAGTCAGTCCACTGTTCAAAACCATAAGTGATTTCCCATATTAAAATAGTGTCCAAATATATTAATATATGGATATGTGTGTATATGTCAGATTAAGATCCAGGACACTTAAGCCTTCAAGATCCTACAGTGTCAGATGTCCATAATTATTCTCACCATGCTTCCTTCCGCTTACTTTGCAAAAGTCACAAGACTCTTCTTGCTACTTGTCAGGCACACCACAAATGCTCTGTCTCCAGCTCTTGTATTTGCTGCTCTCTGCCTTGAACATTCCTTCCCCAGACGTCCCCTGTCTCTGATCAACAATCACCACTTTAAAAAAATGACCACTTTAAAAATGGTATCTCTTGAAACTTTCTGTCCTTTTATCATTTGTACTTTTCTCATGGCAGTTTTCACTATCTGGCACTACATTACATATCTATTTATTCTTCTGTCCAAATTGAGTGTAAACTCCTTGCGAGCAGGATTTTATCTGTTTCATTCACAAATGAGTCTCAAATTTTGAAGCAATGACTGGCATACAGTAGACATTAAATAAATATATTTTGAATAAATGAATCATCTTGCAGGACATAGAGCACTTAGAGTGCCTAATTTAGACTACAAACAGGAAAAATCCTAAACAAAATGGCCTTGGCTTCCTATTGGTATCCCCTTTCATGGAGGGTCCAGCAGAACTCCAATTCTAACCAAGAACCAGAGTGGTCCAAACTAAGGAGCCAAAAATGAGTGAGGAATTTCTAATGGGCATTGAGTCCTGACTGTGAGCTGGTGTGCTTTCTTGCTCAATCGTGTCCAACTCTTTGGGACACCATGGACTGTATCCCGCCAGGATCTTCTATCCACGGGGATTCTCTAGGCAATATACTGGAGTGGGTTGCCATGCCCTCCTCCAAGGGATCTTCCCAATCCAGGAAATAAACCCAGGTCTATCTGGACACTTAGCTAAATATTGAGCTCTCAGAGATTATTTAGAAATGCTTCCTGAGTTCCAAAAGTTTGTTGATGAGGAAAATATACAAATAAATACAATGTACTCTGGTAAGTAAAATAGTAGAAGAATAGCTCTATAAATATTTTATAAAGGTCCAAATTGGAAAGGGCTTATGCTGAGCCAGATACAGCTGAGTTGGAGAAGATATCAGAAAAGATTCTTGTGCTAAATTTATGTTAGCTAAAACTCTGTATATAAAGTATGTCTTTTAACTTCTCAAAAATTGACTTAATGAAGAATAGTAATTTATTCTTAGAAAGTATAAATTATTCTGTAGAAAACTTTATTTTAATTAATATTCTTTCCCCTTGACATATTAGACACAAACAGTTTTCATGTTGGTCTATATAAAGGAAATGTCAAAAAAGAATAATATAGTCATTGAGGCACAATACATGTCAGAAATCTGACATATTCTGAGTTAATTTTTTTTAATGTTTACACAAAACTCACTAAGCATCTGAAGAGTGACTTTGGGTGTTGGATGTGTAGTGTTCAGCTCAATTAAGCAGATATAAGTTGAAAGAGATTTTAAGAAAGAAAAAAATGAGTGAAAATATTTTGCTGACATTACTTTTTCTAATCTTTTAGAAACTACTTTTAAGAAGCGGTCTATCAGAAACAAAATTATTTCCATGTGAACATTAGAACAACATTCTGTGTTTTTGTTAGTATACACTCACCTTGATTACTTTGTCTATGCATTTGAAGGAAAACTTCTATAAACTGATGGATAGAGATAGTATAAATAAACCTATCTAGGATTATAATATAAAACAAGCATTTGGAACTGTTTCCTCCATTTCACCACCCTCCACACACACATGGTGCCCATATATACAGATGCTCACACACACAGATACATTTTACCTGAATAATTAAAATGTTTGCAAAGCTTTAATCTTATATTGAATAGTTTAGTGTGCCAGAAAAATCCTAAAATCTCTAAAGTTCTTGTACACGTTCTCTCAGCTGATAACTACAACTTTGACATGTAAAATCAAAAACCCTTCTTTCTGCTATTAGAAATTAATTTTTCATTCATATATTCCAGGTAGATAAACATATATTCAAACTCATCCCCCAGTACAACTGATTGGCATGAAAACTCTTCTAAGGGTAAGTTTTGACACAGTTTTGGGCCTCTGGAAGGTTTGAGGTCAACTGGGTAGGTGAAAAAAAGAAACAGAAGGAAAAGGTGAGGATAACTGAACATTAAGATCTCTCTATTTTATAAGTTGGCTAAAGAAGGCATCTAGTCTAAATTTTATTACTTTAAAAAGGTGTCCTAGAGAAACCTCAGAGCTTAGTCATAGTCAATATTTTAATGCAAACAATATATATAATTTATGGTCATTAAGACTATTAAAATGTTCTGGCAGAGGATTCCAACAACTGATGAGCTGGATAGAATCCTCCAGAGTTCAAAAATGCATTAGCCTATTCAATCTTTTGAAAACAAATAAAAGAAGGAGGCACATTGCCTACCTTTTTGAAAGGAGTCATTGCTAATACTGTGTTTGGATCTAAGGCTAACAATTGGCTGTTTGGCTAGTAGACATTTTCATTTTCAACTACCAACAAGCTTCAGTTGTAGTAGTATTACTGTTTCTTCCATTTATTGCTTTGTAGGTGGACAGGTGTTCTAGTTTCAGTTAAGAAGACCGGAGAAGAGATCTACTAGGGGCTTCTGGAAAAGCCCTCTTCACTTCAAGTTACCAAAGAAGAAATTATTCTTTTTCTCACAGTAAACACAGGCGGTATCTTCAGCAAAGAGATGAATCTGTAACAGTCATTTTGCAATCAAAAAGAGACTTAGCCTGGGGGAATTACACTAGTATAGTGGGAGGTATAAGGACAGAAAGATACAAGAAATTCTGCCCCAGATAACATCACTGATTTATAAAATTAACTAATCTGAAAGCATTTGATCTCTGAAATTTTTATTTGCTTTTTGTTTTTTTTTTTTTTTGCTATGATTGCTTCCTTATTATTGAAGCCTTTTTTGTTATTTGCAGCCAAAATCATGTTATCTGTGTAGAATCAAAGAGAAGAATCATGCACACCAATAGTCCTAAAAATGCATTATTAAATTACAAGGCACAAAACCCAAGTTCATTCAGTATGCTTCAAATTGAGAGCTCTTTATTCCTAATTCTCACAGCAGATAAGGAAATACACTGCAAATATATTGTAGCTGCTGAGTGACTCGGCCTGGCATGTTGCCTGTCATGAATTGTGTGCTGCTTTGAGTACCTCTTATCAAATATTCAGCCCAGAAGCCGTAAGTATGTGCATTCAACAGGTATTTATTAGACACTCATTATTGAAACTAAGGATGATATGGAATGTAGCAGAAATTTAAAACAAGGTCTCTGCTCTCACGATGCTGAGCAGCAAGCTCAAAAAACAAGGCAAGAATGAGCTAAAAAAAAAAAATGTCAGAGATAGTACAAAGCCAAATGCTAAACAGACCATGTCAAAAATAAGTCCCACGGACTGAAAAGAGAGAAAAGTAGCATAATTTGGAGCACTCATTAGAGTTGATGGAGTTTACCTTAGTCCTATTAGACAAGATTAATTGATTAATCAAAATTAATTAATTAATTAATTGATTAGACAAGGCCTATTTGACAAAAGTTCCAAAAAACATCTATTTCTGCTTTATCGACTATGCTAAAGCCTTTGACTGTGGATCACAATAAACTGGAAAAGATCTGAAAGAGATAGAGAATACCAGACCACCTGTCCTGCGTCTTGAGAAACCTGTATACAGTTCAGGAAGCAACAGTTAGAACTGGACATGAAACAACAGACTGGTTCCAAATAGGAAAAGGAGTATGTCAAGGCTGTATATTGTCAGCCTGCTTATTTAACTTACATGCAGAGGACATCATGAGAAACACTGGGCTGGTTGAAGCTGGAATTAGGATTGCTGGAGAAATATCAATAACTTCAGATATGCAAATGACACCACCCTTATAGCAGAAAGTGAAGAAGAAATAAAGAGCCTCTTGATGAAAGTGAAAGAAGAGAGTGAAAAAGTTGGCTTAAAGCTCAACATTCAGAAAACTAAGATCGCGGCATCGTGTCCCATTACTTCATGGCAAATAGATGGGGAAACAGTGGAAACAGTGTCAGACTTTATTTTGAGGGGCTCCAAAATCACTGCAGATGGTGACTGCAGCCTTGAAATTAAAAGACACTTACTCCTTGAAGGAAAGTTATGACCAACCTAGACAGCATATTCAAAAACAGAGACATTACTTTTCCAGCAAAGGTCAGTCTAGTCAAGGCTATGGTTTTTCCAGTAGTTATGTATGGATGTGAGAGTTGGACTATAAAGAAGGCTGAGTGCCGAACAATTGATGCTTTTGAACTGTGGTGTTGGAGAAGACTCTCGAGAGTCCTTGGACTGCAAAGAGATCCATCTAGTCCATCCTAAAGGAGATCAGTCCTGAATGTTCACTGGAAGGATTGATGTTGAAGTTGAGACCCCAATACTTTGGCTACCTGATGCAAAGAGCTGACTCATTTGAAAAGACCCTGATGCTGGGAAAGATTAAAGGCTGGAGAAAAAGGGGACAACAGAGGATGAGATGGTTAGATGACATCATCAACTCAGTGGACACGAATTTGAGTAAACTCTGGGAGTTGGTGATGGACAGGAGGCCTGGTGTGTTGCAGCCTATGGGGTTGCAAAGAGTAGGACACAACTGACTGACTGAACTGAACTGATTAGACAAGTACAATAGGGAGATTCAGGAAGGAAGAGGAAAGATTTTTCAGTAATATTTTTGTGCATGGTACCTTATTGGATACCATAATTTGATACCATATTGCTCTCTAGAGAGCAAGGTATCTCTAGAGAACATAAACCAGAAAAATGATGTAAGAGAAGAATCAAAAATAATAGAGACACACAAATTTTGACTTACTCTGGAAGTCTTGAACATCAACTAAGAAATCTGACCTTGACTCCATAAGTAAGAAGATTACTGGTGGTTTTGAGGAGGGATGTATAATACCATGGTGAAAACATTCTTCTTGAAGGAGAAATCTAGCATCTTGGTGAAGGACTGGAAGAGAAGAATGAAAGCAGAATGTCAGTGAATAGGCTATTGCAGAAATCTGTTCTTATGAGTAAAAGCTATACTCATAATATAGGCAATACTGTCCCTTAGAACTAAATTTACTTGAATGAGATTGACAATTCAATCTCAAGAAAACCTGGTGCAAGGTATTTGATACTATGGAGATTAATAACAAGATGTTGAATGTTTTTTCTCTTTTGGAAACTATCATTATTTTGATAGAGTTTCATGTTCAATGAGTTTTCAGTTGATACAAAGATGGAAATGGAGATCAATGGCATATGGCTCCTCATTCCATTGTGGCTGTTAATTTAGGAATGTGGGATCTGCCCAGAATAGTTAGCAACCTTCATTAGCCAAGTTGGAAAACAACGATGTCACTTCTTCCTAACAAGATTTTTGTTACTACTTATAGTCTTTAATTATGAGATTCGTCCAGCCTTTCATTATACCATCTTTAATTATGAAATTCATTTATTCATCCAAGCATTTATGCATTCATTGATATACTCAGTAAGTATATGAGTATATACTGGAGATAGAATGCATGCTCTTCTATGGGCATTTGTATTTTATAGGGGAGTTATGTAAGACTGAAAGGCTCACATGTTTCAGAGAAGTTAGCTTTTGTGTGTGTGTGTGTGTGTGTGTGTGTGTAGTAAAAAGCATGTAAGGAGAATAGGGCAGCAGAGGATGAGATGGTTAGATAGCATCACTGACTCAGTGAACATGAATTTAAACAAACTCCTGGAGACAGTGAAGGATAGAGAACCCTGCAGTGCTGCAGTCCACGGGGTTGCAAAGAACAGACGTGAATAACAACTGTTAGCGACTGAACAACAATAACAAAAAACACATAACATGAGATCTACCTTCTGAACACATTTTAAGTACTGAATACAGTAGTGTTACATATAAGCCCAGTGTGATACAGCAGATCTCTAGAGCTTCTCCATCTTGTGTGATTGAAACTCTATACCCACTGAATAGCAATCTCTCCATCTTCCCTCCCCTCAGAAAGAAATTGTTTTTACTGGGAAAAATTCAACCTATGAAAGAGATAGGAACAAGAGACAGGTTCCCAGTCCCATCTTAGTGTGTTCATGGAATGATGAAGTCAGATGGTAGATATAATCAGATGTCAGGCCTCAACAAGAATAATGAATGCAATAAAGTGAATTCTGTTTCTCTTCCCCTTGCGTGTCTGAAAATACCATGATGATGGGAATTGCAATGTTTTTTGTTCATGTAGAAGATTAGTTATTACTTATATGAGATGGCTGGATGGCATCACGGACTCAATGGACTTGAGTCTGAGTGAACTCCGGGAGTTGGTGATGGATAGGGAGGCCTGGCATGCTGCGATTCATGGGGTAGCAAAGAGTCGGACACGACTGAGCGACTGAACGGAACGGAACAGATATGTATAGCCTTCATTTTTATAAGCCTCCTTTTTAAAATATGCAAGTGGTGAATGGGCACATGAAAAGATGCTCAACATTGCTAATTATTAGAGAAATGCAAACTAAAACCTCAGTGAACTATGACCTCATGCCAGTAAGAGTGGCCATTGTTTAAAAAAACTACAAATAACAAATGCTGGAGAGAATATGGAGAAGACAGAAAACTTTCTACACTTTTGATGAGAATCCAAATGAGTGCCTTCACTATGGAAGACAGTTCAGAGGTTCCTTACAGAGTTGCTATAAACATTCTTTTAAAAACCAAGATCTTAATGCAACCCAGACTCAAATATATTTCACTTAATCCTTATCTTATGATCAATACTTTTATAAGGATATGAAAAATGAAGTCAGATTTCACAGCAATTTCTATATAGCAAGACAGGGAACATAAAAATAAATCCAACACAAAGCATTGTAGAATCAACATTTTATAAAACACACAGAAATAAAAATTAAATATGTTAAGAGAAAGAAGAAATACCTTTTCCCCTAAGGATAAAGACGAAGGCTAATGTGAATAACTTTTTATTTGTGTTGTTTCATTACTGAGTTATCTTGTGCATTGTAATCTTTGAAGGAATATAATTTACTATTTTTTTTATAATGAGACATACAACATTTCATAGTGTAATGATTCAGAAACTACAGATCAGATATGTTAAGAGCAGAAAATGAGACTGAAGATGTTAGAATAAAAAGATAACTAGAAGACCAGGTCTTGGGGTTGTTCTGGAATGGCATATTTTAAAAACACATACCTTTATAAATGGGCAGAAGAGAAAGTCCTAAAGTGATTTATCTTAAAGTAAGGTAGAGATTGGAGAATACAAAAGAGATCACAACAATTTTCTTACATAAAACAGGCAAGGTTGAGAAATCCTCCTCCATTTCCAAAAGAAAAGAAAATGTGGTAATCTGAAAGATGTGGATAAAGGAATGGAATTGGGGAGGTGGAGAAAAGACATTTTAGAATCTTCATCACTGTGAATGTGTTGACAAATCTCTAAGATATGCATGATGTACTTTTCATTGAGGACCCAGCTAAAGCCAAATAGCACAGTTCAGTCCCGGTAGTCAACAACATTGGGGAAATTCCTTGAATTGATTACGGGGACATTCCCTGAGTCATCTTCAGTACTCCTAAGGTAACTGAACCATTCTTCTACAGATGAAACTGCACGAAGTTATGCTTGCATTTCTCTTCTGAATAAACATACAATATGATTAAGTAAGTATAGGAAATGACTCAGAGCCTGTACCCATGAGACTGAAAGTCTTAGTTTTGAAATGGTTTATCTCTTTGATTAGATTTTATTAAAGATACACTTAGAGTACTGTCTGATCATGATCATTAGTTTGATGAAAACTATCCACTGGATAAAAGTCAAAAGCAAAATTAAAAATATAGTTATCTGATCAGATCTTATCATAGTCTAACTAGTTACAACATGGTGAGGTGGCAGCTACTCCTAAGCACTAGGGTCACAGCTCTGCCTACTGAGTTAGTGCTACCTGGACATTCCATCAACTCTTCAAATAAAAGATGTAACAAAAACATTCATTGATTATCTTCCCTTCTCCAGCTTTTTTGCTTCCGGTATTCACAAATTCTGTTGATATCATTCTTACTCCAGGCATTCAAGCTAAAAATCTCAAAGTGATTTCCTATCCTTTTGTCTTGACATTCATAGCCGATATGCTGTCAAATTCATCTGATTTTGCAATAATAATGATAGAGAAATGAGCAATATTTTTTGAGCACTGACTGTGAGCCAGGCTCGATGCTAAAACTTTGTATGTATTGTTTCATCAAATTCTCACCTTCATACAAATCTGTAAGCAGTAGCTTTGTAATATTCATTAGTAAAATGAGATGGCCAAATATATGCAATTGGTATGGATGGCATCTATTTTCCTCAGAGGAGCATGCACCTGGCAAAAGCTGGAAAGTGTTGAGTGACTGAGGAAAGGCGGTATCTTTCCTAAAGGGTAGTAGGGATTGGGCTAGAAACATGGGAGTAGCCAGACTGAAAGGAAATCTGAGTCTCATGCAAATAAGTTTGACTTTTGGCCTGGAGTCACATGAACTTGACTTTTGGTAGAGGTGGGGGTGGGTGGAAGGAGTGTAAACTTGAAGGCACAGCATCTGTTTTTACAATGTTTTGATAATATTCTCTGAAGAAAGAAGCTGTCTTTATTTCTGGTTTGCATCAACATGATTAAGGAAATTAGAATGCATAGCAAGATCAGATAGATTATTCTGCTTCAAATAGCTCTATGGTTAACGTGGAGACTCTGAGACCAAAGTCTTTGCAAGATTTGAAAAAGTATCAAGGTGAGGGAAGCATCGAAAGAACTTTAAACAAAAGCTGCTAAGTCGCTTCAGTCGTGTCTGACTCTGTGCAACCCCATAGACAGCAGCCCACCAGGCTCCCCCGTCCCTGGGATTCTCTAAGCAAGAACACTGGAGTGGGTTGCCATTTCCTTTCCAATGCATGAGAGTGAAAAGTGAAAGTGAAGTCATTCAGTCATGTCCTATTCCTAGCGACCCCATGGACTGCAGCCTACCAGGCTCCTCCAATCATGGGATTTTCCAGGCAAGAGTACTGGAGTAGAGTGCCATTACCTTCTCTGAAACAAAAGCTAGCAATGTATAATTACTTACAAAATATAAAAACAATAAAGATTGGCCTAGAGGTAGTTGCTTTAATGAAATATGATAGCCAAGTCAACCTACTATGTATAATTAGTAGATAATTTCATTACATATTGGAAATAAACAATTTCTTATCAATCAATAATGTTTTTGATCAATTTGATCAAAATCTGTGTTCAAATTTATTAGAAATTTCACTCTTTTAGAAAAATCCAAACATAAGATATCTTTGCACATGTGTTGTTATTTTATATAAGATATGAAATCAAAAATATCAAAATATCTCAATTAATCAGCAGCTGCACATTTTATATTCTAAATAAAGATTATTTTTCTTTTAGGTTTTATAAAAATAGTCTATCAAAATATTGCAAACACGATGATGGGTTTTGTTGACTTTACCAAAGCAAAAGAGCTAGTTTTGCCCCCAAAATGAGTTTCGAGGGGACTAGCAAAGAAATTGAAGAAGGCTTTCTTATCTCTTATATCTTTCATTTTCTCCTTTGCTTTTCACCTCTCTTCTTTTCGCAGCTATTTGTAAGGCCTCCCCAGACAGCCATTTTGCTTTTTTGCATTTCTTTTCCATGGGGATGGTCTTGATCCCTATCTCCTGTACAATGTCACAAACCTCATTCCATAGTTCATCAGGCACCCTATCTATCAGATCATATTAAGAAGAGGTGGCAAGAATACACAGAAGAACTGTACAAAAAAGATCTTCACGACCCAGATAATCATGATGATGTGATCACTGATCTAGAGCCAGACATCTTGGAATGTGAAGTCAAGTGGGCCTTAGAAAGCATCACTACTAACAAAGCTAGTGGAGGTGATGGAATTCCAGTTGAGCTGTTCAAATCCTGAAAGATGATGCTGTGAAAGTGCTGCACTCAATATGCCAGCAAATTTGCAAAACTCAGCAGTGGCCACAGAACTGGAAAAGGCCAATTTTCTTTCCAATCCCAAAGAAAGGTAATGCCAAAGAATGCTCAAACTACTGCACAATTGCACTCATCTCACATGCTAGTAAAGTAATGCTCAAAATTCTCCAAGCCAGGCTTCAGCAATATGTGAACTGTGAACTCCCTGATGTTCAAGCTGGTTTTAGAAAAGGCAGAGGAACCAGAGATCAAATTGCCAACATCCGCTGGATCATGGAAAAAGCAAGAGAGTTCCAGAAAAATATCTATCTCTGCTTTCTTGACTCTGCCAAAGCCTTTGACTGTGTGGATCACAATGAACTGTGGAAAATTCTTAAAGAGATGGGAATACCAGACCACCTGACCTGCCTCTTGAGAAACCTGTATGCAGGTCAGCAAGCAACAGTTGGAACTGGACATGGAACAACAGACTGGTTCCAAATAGGAAAAGGAGTACGTCAAGGCTGTATATTGTCACTCTGCTTATTTAACTTACATACAGAGTACATCATGAGAAACGCTGGAGTGGAAGAAACACAAGTTGGATTCAAGATTGCCGGGAGAAATATCAATAACCTTAGATATGCAGATGAAACCACCCTTATGGCAGAAAGTGAAGAGGAACTAAAAAGCCTCTTGATGAAAGTGAAAGAGGAGAGTGAAAAAGTTGGCTTAAAGCTCAACATTCAGAAAATGAAGATCATGGCATCTGGTCCCATCACTTCATGGGAAATAGATGGGGAAACAGTGGAAACAGTGTCCGACTTTATTTTGGGGGCTCCAAAATCACTGCAGATGGTGACTGCAGCCATGAAATTAAAAGACGCTTACTCCTTAGAGGAAAAGTTATGACCAACCTAGATAGTATATTCAAAAGCAGAGACATTACTTTGCCGACTAAGGTCCGTCTAGTCAAGGCTGTGGTTTTTCCTGTGGTCTTGTGTGGATGTGAGAGTTGGACTGTGAAGAAGACTAAGCGCCAAAGAATTGATGCTTTTGAACTGTGGTGTTGGAGAAGACTCTTTAGAGTCCCTTGGACTGCAAGGAGATCCAACCAGTCCATTCTGAAGGAGATCAACCCTGGGATTTCTTTGGAAGGAATGATGCTAAAGCTGAAACTCCAGTACTTTGGCCACTTCATGCAAAGAGATGACTCATTGGAAAAGACCCTGATGCTGGGAGGGATTGGGGGCAGGAGGAGAAGGGGATGACAGAGGATGAGATGGCTGGATGGCATCACGGACTGGATGGACATGAGTCTGAGTAAACTCTGGGAGATGGTGATAGACAGGGAGGCCTGGTGTGCTGCGATTCATGGGGTCGCAAATAGTCGGACACGACTGAGTAGCTGAACTGAACTGAAGTGAGCAAAGAAATTACAATTTGGGATAAGCAACCTATGGGAAATTGTAGACAAGCCCAGAGACCAAAAAAAGAGTCTTGTTTTTATAAACAGAGAGGACGCTGCAGAGGGTTGTGCTAGTCCTTGGGTTGCAGGCAGTAGGCAGCTTGTTGTTGGCTTGGAGCAATCACTCTTCCTGCTGATATTAGTTAGCTGCCATGAAGGCTAGGACTTTGGCTGCTCCCCCTTCAGGGCTTTCTGACTTTATTTAAATAAGGTTTCCTTTATTCATTGTTACACACCGACTGAGTGACTAAGCACAGAACAGTTTATTACAAGAATACTTTCAAAGCACCAAGTAGCTTCTATCGGGAGATTGAAAAATAACTTACATACATTACAGAATAACAGTTCCTGTCTTGCATTCTATGCATGTGAGAAAGAAGTCTGAAGCCCAGAAATGCATGTAGTTGGAAGACCAAGAATTCGATGGGCATGACATTTTCTAGCCAGATAAAAATACACATGCATATGTCTGTATGACTCATTCCACACAACTCAAAATTGCTAGAGAGTGGGTGTAGCTACGAATATTACTGCACAATGTAGTTTTCAAAGGGGGAAAAAAAAAAACAAATTTGGCACTTCCAATCTCCTCGAGTAACTTTAGATTAATTGAAATTTTAATTAATAAAATGCTCAACCTAAAATATATTAAAGATATGTCAAGTGCTAGAGAACAAATGAGGGAGAATGAATAATAGAAAACCAAAGTAGTAACTGTTCTATAAATGCACATTTTTTGGTCTGTCTATCTGGCTATGTTTTAACTAAGTTAGGCCATGTCTCAGCCAGTAAATTGAAATAGACAATCGATTTATTTTTTGCCACTATTTCAATTTCACTATATTTCATATTCAAATGGAAAGATCTAGATTGTCCACATAATTTTTTTCAATTTCAAACATCTCTTTGTAAATTGTGCTTAATTATTTGTTGTAAATAAACTAAGTTTAATAGATAAAAAAAAATAATAGCAATGGGCTTGACAGCTATTGTTTTCCCTTTGTGTTTTCATAAGAGTTTCCTTATGCCAGGTACTTCGGGAAGTGATTTAACATACATTATCTCTTTTAAACCTAAAAGAAAAACATATAAACTTTTTATTATTTTTGTGGATAAAGAAACAAATAAACAATGTAAACAATGTAATGTATTCTACACAGCTAGTAAATGACATAGTCAGTATTCAGTCCTAGGTTTGCATACTAGACTCCTTCTCTAAACTAGTGTAATACTAAGTGTCTCTAAAAATGATCGCTTCATTTAGTAAAGACTATTGAGGGTGAGGATCACTGGGCTCCCCTGATATTCAGTTGGTAAATAAACCAACTGCACAGTTGCAATACAGGACACACTGGTTCGATTCCTGGGTCTGGAAGATCCACTGGAGAAGAGGTAGGCTACCCACTCCTGTATTTTCAGGCTTCCCTTGTGGCTCAGCTGGGAAAGAATCTGCCTGCAATGCAGGAGACCTGGGGTGATCTCTAGGTTGGGAAGATCCCCTCGAGAAAGGAAAGACTCCCATTCCACTATTCTGGCCTGGAGAATTGCTTAGACTGTATAGTCCAGGGGGTCACAAAGAGTTGTACACGACTGAGAGAATTTCACGTTCACTTTCACCTTTCTTGTAAATTTTCTGTAAAAAAAAAAAAATAATGTAGCAAAACCAGTATGATTTCATTTTTTACACAAAGGAGCATGCAAACATAGCAATGTACAGAAGCTGTGTAGGAAGCATGTTGTTAGAAAGTTTATAAGTGGACTAAATTTTATATATAACAAAGCCCAGCACACAGGTTTTTCTCTTTGTAAATCACTTCATCAAAATTTTTAAAATTAGATGGTTATTAAAGATTAAGTTCAGCTAGAGCAATAGTGAATGAACCTACTTCAGGAGGCCAAGGGTATGTGAAGGAGAGAAAATAGGACCAAAAGATAAAAACAGGCTCCATGGTTCATTTCAGCACATCTTAATTGTCAATGCCAGTCACTGCAGCTTTTGCAACTGCTATTGATTATGAAATTGGCATCCTGAGCCAGAAAGGCTTCGCTTGCTGTTCTGCCATACTTTGTACTGACTTGAGCATAAGTGAGCTTCAATCAGCAGATATTTGCTTTGTGCACGTTGAATATAGCAAAAACCAAGTAAGAAAGCAGCATGACTTTTCTCTAACACTGTAACCTTCTAACTTAACCTGGTAGCCTTCATTTACAGATCTGCCAAATATTTCACATTGCTCTTACTTCTGGTTTCATACAGCCGGTGTGCCTGTAGGCTAAGTTCTTCAGTCTTGTCTGATTCTTCACGACCTTATGGACTATTGCTCGCCAGGTTCCTCTGACCATGGGATTCTCCAGGCAAGAACACTGCAGTGGGTTGCCATGCTATCCTCCAGGGGATCTCCTGACCTAGGGATGGAACTGGTGTCTCCTGCAGCTTTGGCATTGCAGGTAGATTCTTTACTGCTAAACCACTGGGAAAGTCTCTTCACATAGCCAAGTTAATCTAAATAATGAGTTTAGCTTTTATTATGAGTCAGATTTGAATTCCTCTGTTGTTTCACAGTTGCTCTTCATTCCACAGATTGTAAATACTCTCCAGATTGTAAATATAAGCTTATTAAGGGCATGATGTGTCATATTAATTCATTTATTTGTGCATACAGACACTATTTTATTTATAAAAAGGATTTATTATCATAAAATTATTTACCATTAGCGCATCCTTTTCCTGTTTTAAATTAGAATGAGTTACTCAACCTCCCTGAGCTTCAGTTTTCTCACCTCTATACTGTAGACAAAGTGAATTATAATAATGTTGAAAATTAAATGATGAAATTTCTGAAAAGTACCTCAGACGTGGTCTGGGAGGTTCTCAGCACATGGTGGTTCCTGTATTTCTTTGAGTAAGGTCTTGGTAAATGCTGATTTGGATGTTAACAACTGGTTAGTTTTATCAACATGGCCAAATAAATTTTCTGTTTAGACATAGCCATTTACTTCTCAAATTCCTTAATAAAATTGGTCTTTAGAAAATGAAAATAGATTTTGGTCACTTGATATAGTTAGGAAAAAGTATTAAATACATCATAGAAAATACTTTCGGAAAAGGGGAGAAGGAAATGAATGAGGTTCAAGGCTAGAGGGAACATAACACAAGTGGGACCTTGCACTGATCAGTGATAATAGTGCCACAGACTAAGAATTATGACTTATTTCATCTCCCTTTTTTAAGAAATTTGGAGGGGAGAGGGAAAAGAAGCAACAACAAACAACAAAAATACATTCATCTTGTGTGCAGGCATAAAATATATATAAATATTCATATGTAAGTAAATATTGTAAATACAGTTGACTAGAACAAAAAGTGTTTGAAATGCATGGGTTCACTTATTTGAGAATTGTTCTCAATAGCAAATTTTACAGTACTATACAATTGATGGCTGGTTGAATCCTTGGATATGAAAGAACAGTGGAGAGTGGGCTATTAAGTTACACACAGATTTTGACTGCTTGGAGGGTTAGTGTCCCAACCCCCACAAAAGCCTGTACTTGTTTTTATGGAGAATATATACTCACTCTTTCTCTCTTTATTCTTCTCTCTCTTTCTGGTTATTCATGTTACTGTTAAGGGTGAGCAATATAGTGTGTTTAAATCATGGTCTTCTTTAATCTGCACAGCTATTTTGGTCTGATTGGCACTTACCTTCTACTTTTCCCCAGTCTGCAGATATAGCAGATAGACTTGCAACTCTCACTTTAGTGTGCTCTAAACAATGACATGTATCAACTTTATTGAGGAAAAAATGTTTTCTAACATGAACTTTAAACTAGAGAGTGAAATGTATAGATTCCATCACAAAAGATCATTTGTACGCACATGAAATATTTTAAGCTCAATATATCTTTAAGATGGAAATACTTCCTTGTAAGGACTTAAGTCAGAAGTTCTAGTAGCATTCCATTATTTATCATGAAGAAGGCAAGATATCATGGAAATCAGATGGTGTGGGTATTGAGTTAAGATTATTTAAAATAAAAAGGAATGTATTTATGTAAAATATAATAATGATGCTGTCTTGTATCTCTTTGAAGAGATTTATAAAGCCAAACTTCATGATCTACATTGTATATTGATAAAATTAACTCAATTATTACCTTTGTAGAAATAAAAATCCTAGATTTCTACTCTACTAAATATAGTTTAAGGTATGTTCTTCAGCAGAAAAGTACTGTGTGTAAAAGCATGGTAGCAGACCTTCTCTGAGAACAGTTTCCATCATAGCTTCTTTTATGCTGCACTCTTAGAACAGAACATCCAGGTGACAGATACTTAAAACAAGGAGCAATGCTCACTGGTTCTCACATGTCAGTCAAAATAAAACCTTAAATATCCACTTTCAGAGTGTGAAGATATCACTCTGTCCATAGAACATACCTTGAATAATATTCCTATAAAAATATATTTTAAAATATAGAATTTTATATTGTGCAAAGAATAGCAAGGAGAGATAAGAAAGCCTTCCTCAGCAATCAATGCAAAGAAATAGAGGAAAACAATGGAAAGGGAAAGACTAGAGATCTCTTCAAGAAAATTAGAGATACCAAGGGAACATTTCATGCAAAGATGGGCTCGATAAAGGACAGAAATGGTATGGCCCTAACAGAAGCAGAAGATATTCAGAAGAGGTGGCAAGAATACACAGAAGACCTGTACAAAAAAGATCTTCACGACCCAGATATTCATGATGGTGTGATCACTCAACTAGAGCCAGACATCCTGGAATGTGAAGTCAAGTGGGCCTTGGAGGGCATCACTATGAACAAAGCTAGTGGAGGTGATGGAATTCCAGTGGAACTATTTCAAATCCTGAAAGATGATGCTGTGAAAGTGCTGCACTCAATATGCCAGCAAATTTGGAAGACTCAGCAGTGGCCACAGGACTGGAAAAGGTCAGTTCTTATTCCTATCCCAAAGAAAGGTAATGCCGAAGAATGCTCAAACTACCGCACAATTGCACTCATCTCACATGCTAGTGGAGAAGGCAATGGCAACCCACTCCAGTACTCTTGCCTGGAGAATCTCATGGATGGAGGAGCGTGGTAGGCTGCAGTCCATGGGGTTGCACAGAGTCGGACATGACTGAAGCAACTTAGCAGCAGCAGCAACACGCGCTAGTAAAGTAATGCTCAAAATTCTCCAAGCGAGGCTTCAGCAATATGTGAACCGTGAACTTCCAGGTATTCAAGCTGGTTTTAGAAAAGGCAGGGACCAGAGATCAAATTGCCAACATCCAATGGATCATGGACAAAGCAAGAGAGTTACAGAAAAACATCTATTTCTGATTTTTGACTATGCCAAAGCCTTTGAATGTGTATCCCAATAAACTGTGGAAAATTCTGAAAGAGATGGGCATACCAAACCACCTGACTGCCTCTTGAGAAAACTGTATGCACATCAGGAAGCAACAGTTAGAACTGGATGGAACAACAGACTGGTTCCAAATCGGAAATGGAGTACGTTAAGGCAGTATATTGTTGCCCTGCTTATTTAACTTATATGCAGAGTACATCATGAGAAACACTGGGCTGGAGGAAGCACAGGCTGGAATCAAGATTGCTGGAAGAAATATCAATAACCTCAGATATGCAGATAATACAACCCTTATGGCAGAAAGTGAAGAAAAATTAAAGAGCCTCTCAATGAAAGTGAAAGAAGAGAGTTAAAAAGTTGGCTTAAAGCTCAACATTCAGAAAACTAAGATCATGGCATCCGGTCACATCACTTCATGGCAAATAGATGGGGAAACAGTGGCTGACTTTATTTTTCTGTGCTCCAAAATCACTGCAGATGGTGATTGCAGCCAGGAAATTAAAAGACACTTACTCCCTAGAAGGAAAGTTATGATCAACCTAGACAGCACATTAAAAAGCAGAGACGTCAAGGCTATAGTTTTTCCAGTAGTCATATATCAATGTGAGAGTTGGACTGTGAAGAAAGCTGAGCACTGAAGAATTGATGGTTTGAACTGTGGTATTGGAGAAGACTCTTGAGAGTCTCTTGGACTGCAAGGAAATCCAACCAGTCCATCCTAAAGGGGATCAGTCCTATGTGTTAATTGGAAGGACTGATGTCAAAGCTGAAACTTCAATACTTTGGCCACCTGATGCGAAGAGCTGACTCATTGGAAAAGACCCTGATTCTGGGAAAGATTGAGGCAGGAGGAAAGGGGGACGACAGAGAATGAGATGTTGGATGGCACCATTGACTTAATGGACATTGGTTTGGGTGGACTTCTGGAATTGTTGATGGACAGGGAAGCCTGATGTGCTGTGGTTCATGGGGCCACAAAGAGTCAGACACAGCTAAGTACTGAACTGAATTGAACTGATCGGCAGAATGCAAAGAGGAACTAAAAAGCTTCTTGCTAAAGGTGAAAAAGGAGAGTGAAATAACTGGCTTAAAACTCAACATTCAAAAACTAAGATCATAACATCTGCAGCCATTATTTTATGGAAAAATAGAAGGGAAGAAATGAAAACAGTGATGAACTTTATTTCCTGGGGCTACAAAATCATTGCAGACAGTGACTGGAGCCATGAAATTAAAAGACACTTGCACCTTGGAAGAAAAGCTGTGACAAAACTAGACAGTGTATTAAACTACAGAGACATCAGTTTGCAGACCAAGGTCTGTATAGTCAAAGCTATGGCATTCCAGTAGCCATGTATGCATGTGAGAGTTTGACCATAAAGAAGGCTGAGTGCCAAAGAATTGATACTTTTGAACTGTGGTGCTTGAGAAGACTCTTGAGAGTTCCTTGGACTGTAAGGAGATCAAAGCAGTTAATCCTAAAGAAAATCAACCCTGAATATTCATGGGAAAAACTGCTGCAAAGAGTCAACTCATTGGGAAAGACACTGATGGTAAGAAAGATTGAGGGCAGGAGGCGAAGTGGGAGACAGAGGATGAGGTGGTTGGATGGCATCATCAACTCAATGAATATGAGTTTGAGCAAGCTTCAGGTGATAATGAGAGACAGGGAAGCCTGGCTCACTGCAAATCACAGGGTCCCAGAGAGTAGGACATGACTAAGCAACTGAAAAACAATAACAATGGCTCCTTTTCAGGGAAGAGACAAATTTAAACTAAGGTTTTATAAATGTATACAATCCAAGGTATTGAGATAAAGTTGTATGTGTTTTAATCATTAGTTTATTAATCACTTATTACCTCCTTTCTTAAAATCAGACACAACTCGTTACTAGGCTTCTACATAATTTTAGTTAAATTCACTAAGTAAATAGAATGGCAAATGGGTGAATTTATTTCACATGACCATTATATCTATTACTGTGAGCAAGAATCCCTTAGAAGAAAGGGAGTAGCCATATAGTCAACAAAAGAGTCAGAAATGTAGTACTTAATTGCAATCTCAGAAATGACAGAATGATCTCTGTTAGTTTCCAAGGCAAACCAATCAATATCATAGTAATTCAAGTCTATGCCCCAACCACTAATAACTAAGAAGCTCAAGTTGAACAGTTCTGTGAAGACTTACAAGATCTTCTAGAACTACCACCAGAAAAAAAGAGGTCCTTTTCATCATAGAGGACTGGAATGCAAAAGTAGGAAGTTAAGATATATCTGGACTAACAAGCAAATTTGACTTTGGAGTACAATATGAAGCAAGGCAAAGGCTGCCTCTTGAGAAACCTATATGCAGGTCAGGAAGCAACAGTTAGAACTGGACATGGAACAACAGACTGGTTCCAAATAGGAAAAGGAGTACGTCAAGGCTGTATATTGTCACCCTGCTTATTTAACTTATATGCAGAGTACATCATGAGAAACGTTGGACTGGAAGAAACACAAGCTGGAATCAAGATTGCCGGGAGAAATATCAATAACCTCAGATATGCAGATGACACCACCCTTATGGCAGAAAGTGAAGAGGAACTAAAAAGCCTCTTGATGAAAGTGAAAGAGGAGAGTGAAAAAGTTGGCTTAAAGCTCAACATTCAGAAAATGAAGATCATGGCATCCGGCCCCATCACTTCATGGGAAATAGATGGGGAAACAGTAGAAACAGTGTCAGACTTTGTTTTTGGGGACTCCAAAATCACTGCAGATGGTGATTGTAGCCATGAAATTAAAAGACGCTTGCTCCCTAGAAGGAAAGTTATGATCAACCTAGATAGCGTATTAAAAAGCAGAGCGTGGTGTACCACCATAGAGCTGTCTGGAGTGGTGTATTTATATATATGTAAATACAAGCAAAAACAATGAGTCAAACACTTAAGAATGACATCTCTGACTTTAGAATCTCAAAAACAAGACAGAAATAGTTTCTGTCCAAGTAAAAATTATTCAAACACAATACTGGAAGAATTATTTTTTTAATGTGTCTTTATTCTGGCATCAAGAATATCATAGAAATTGATTCCCACATAGTAGCAAAAAAGTAACCATCTCCTGAGTACAAATATAGTTGACTAAACAAGTATTTTCTGTCCCAGGACATTGACTGTTAGTAAAATTTTCAATGCAGTTATCAGTTAAAACTTTATATGATGCATCAAACTGAGGAGGAAGGGGGATTCAGGATAAGGAACACGTGTATACCTGTGGTGGATTCATGTTGATGTATGGTGAAACCAATACAATATTGTAAAGTAATTAATCTACAATTAAAATAAATAAATTTATATTAAAAAAAAAAAAGCAGAGACATTACTTTGCCAACAAAGGTCCGTCTAGTCAAGGCTATGGTTTTTCCTGTGGTCATGTATGGATGTGAGAGTTGGACTGTGAAGAAGACTGAGCACCAAAGAATTGATGCTTTTCAACTGTGGTGTTGGAGAAGACTCTTGGGAGTCCCTTGGACTGCAAGAAGATCCAACCAGTCCATTCTAAAGGAGATTAGTCCTGGATGTTCTTTAGAAGGAATGATGCTAAAGCTGAACCTCCAATACTTTGGCCACCTGATGCAAAGAGTTGACTCATTGGAAAAGACTCTGATGCTGGGAGGGATTGGGGGCAGGAGGAGAAGGGGACAACAGAGGATGAGATGGCTGGATGGCATCCCCGACTCAATGGACATGAGTTTGGGTGGACTCCAGGAGTTGGTGATGGACAGGGAGGCCTGGCATGCTGTGATTCATGGGGTCACAAAGAGTTGGACCTGACTGAGCTACAGAACTGAACTGAACTGAACTGAAAGGCTAAGAGTTCTGCCAAGAGAATGCACTGGTCATAGCAAACACCCTCTTTCAACAACACAAGAGAAGACTCTACACTTGCACATCACCCAGTGGTCAGTACTGATATCTGATTAATTCTAATCTTTGCAGCCATAGGTGGAGAATTTCTATACAGTTAGCAAAAGCAAGACCAGGAGCTGACTGTGGCTCAGGTCATGAACTCCTTATTGCTAATTCACACTTAAAGTGAAGAAAGTAGGGAAAACTACTAGACCATTCAAGTATGACCAAAATCAAATGGCTTATGATTATACAGTGGAAGTGAGAAACAGATTCAAGGGATTAGATCTGATAGAGAGAGTGACTGAAGAACTATGGATGGACGTTTGTGACATTGTACACGAGACAAGAATCAAGACCATCCCTAAGAAATAGAAAGGCAAAAAGGCAAAATGGCTGTCTGAGGAGGCCTTACAAAAAGCTGAGAAAGGAAAAGTAGCTAAAGGTAAAGGAGAAAAGGAAAGATATACCCATTTGAAAGAATAGCAAGGAGAGATAAGAAAGCCTTCCTTAGTGATCAATGCAAAGAAATAGAGGAAAACAATAGAATGGGAAAGACTAGAGATCTGTTCAAGAAAATCAGCGATACCAAGGGAATATTTCATGCAAAGATGAGCACAATAAAAGACAGAAATGGTATGGACCTGACAGAAGCAGAAGATATTAAGAAGAGGTGGCAAGAATACACAGAAGAACTGTACAAAAAAGATCTTCATGACCCAGATAATCTCAATGGTTTGATCACTCACCTAGAGCCAGACATCTTGGAATGCAAAGTCAAGAGGGTCTTCGAAAGCATCACTACAAACAAAGCTAGTGGAGGTGATGGAATTCCACTGGAGCTATTTCAAATCCTAAGAGATGATGCTGTGAAAGTGCTGCACTCAATATGCCAGCAAATTTGGAAAACTCAGCAGTGGCCACAGGACTGGAAAAGATGAATTGTCATTCCAACCTCAAAGAAAGGCAATGCCAAAGAATGCTCAAACTACTGCACAATTGCATTCATCTCACATGCTAGCAAGGTAATGCTCAAAATTCTCCAAGTCAGGCATCAACAGTACATGAACTGAGAACTTACAGATGTTCAAGCTGGATTTAGAGAAGGCAGAGGAACCAGAGATCAGATTGACAACATCTATTGAATAATCGAAAAACCAAGAGAGTTCCAGAAAAACAACTGCTTCTTCTTTATGATTATGCCAAAGCCTTTGACTCTGTGGATCACAACAAACTGTGGATAATTCTTAAAGGTATGGGAATACAGACCACCTCACTGGCTTCCTGAGAAATCTGTATGCAGGTCAAGAAACAGCAGTTAGAACCAGACATGGAACAAGAGACTGGTTCCAAATCAGGAAACGACTATATCAAGATTATATATTGTCATCCTGCTTATTTAACTCATATGCAGAGTGTACCATACAAAATTCCAGGCTAGATGAAGCACAAGCCGGAATCAAGATTTCCAGAGGAAATATCAATAACCTCAGATACTGAGATGACACCACCATTATGTCAGAAAGCAAAGAGGAACTAAAGAGCCCTTTGATGAAAGTCAAGAAAAGAGTGAAAAGCTGGCTTAAAGCTCAACATTCAGAAAACAAAGATCATGGCATCTGGTCCCATCATTTCATGGCAAATAGATGGGGAAACAATGGAAACAGTGACAGACTTTATTTTGGGGGCTCCATAATCACTGCAGATGGTGACTTCAGCCACGAAATTAAAAGACACTTGCTTCTTGGAAGGAAAGCTATGACCAACAGTATATTAAAAAGCAGAGACATTACTTTGCCAACAAAGGTCCATCTAGTCAAGGCTATGGTTTTTCCAGTGGTCATGTATGGATATGAGAGTTGGTTTGTAAAGAAAGCTGAGCACTGAAAAATTGATGCTTTTGAACTGTGGTATTGGAGAAGACTCTTGAGAGTCCCTTGGACTGCAAGGAAATCCAACATGTCAATCCTAAAGGAAATCAGTCCTGAATACTCATTGGAAGGACTGATGCTAAAGCTAAACTTCCAATACTTTGGCCACCTAATGTGAAGAACTGACTCATTTGAAAAGACTCTGATTCTCCTCTCAGGAGGAGAATGGGCCAACAGAGAATGCGATTGTTAATGGCATCACTGACTCCATGGACATGAGTTTAAGCAAGCTGGTGATGGACAGGGAAGCCTGACGTGTTTCAGTCTATTGGGTCACAAAGAGTTGACGCAACTGAGCAACTGAACTGAAATGAAAGAGAATGCATTTGTACAGTCAATATATTGATTTGAGACTACTGAAGCATAAAATGATACATTATTGTACTAGATTAATAACAAGGAATAAAGTATTCTCTGTAAAATTATGATTTATAATTACACAATTATGCTGTAAATTGCAGAGCTTGCTTTATTGACTATGCCACAGCCTTTGACTGTGTGGATCACAACAAACTCTGGAAAATTCTGAAAGAGAATGGGAATACCAGACCACCCAACTGCTGCTTTGGTCAGGAAGCAACAGTTAGAACTGGACATGGAACAACAGACTGGTTTCAAACCAGGGAAGGAGTATCTCAAGGCTGTATATTGTCACCCTGCTTATTTAACTTATGTGCATTGTACATCATGAGAATCGCTGGGCTGGATGAAGCACAAGCTGGAATCGAGATTGCTGGGAGTAATATCAACAACCTCAGATATGCAGATGACACCACCCTTGTGGCAGAAAGTGAAGAACTAAAGTGTCTCTTCATGAAAGTGAAAGGGGAGAGTGAAAAAGTTGGCTTAAAGCTCAACATTCAGAAAACAAAGATCATGGCATCTGGTCCCATCACTTCTTGGGAAATAGATGGAGAAACAATGGAAACAGTGGCTGACTTTATTTGGGGGGCTCCAAAATCATTGTAGATGGTGACTGCAGCCATGAAATTAAAATATGCTTACTCCTTGGAAGGAAAGTTACGACCAACCTAGACAGCATATTGAAGAGCAGAGACATTTCTTTGTCAACAAATGTCCGTCTAGTCAAGCCTATGGTTTTTCCATTAGTCATGTATGGATGTGAGAGTTGGACTTAAAGCTGAGAGTCAAAGAATTGATGCTTTTGAACTGTGATGTTGGAGAAAACTCTTGAGAGTCCCTTGGACTGCAAAGAGATCCAACCAGTCCATCCTAAAGATCAGTCCTGGGTGTTCATTAGAAGGACTGACGTTGAAGCTGAAATTCCAACAAAAATATGCTTACTCCTTGGAAGGAAAGTTACGACCAACCTAGACAGCATATTGAAGAGCAGAGACATTTCTTTGTCAACAAATGTCCGTCTAGTCAAGCCTATGGTTTTTCCATTAGTCATGTATGGATGTGAGAGTTGGACTTAAAGCTGAGAGTCAAAGAATTGATGCTTTTGAACTGTGATGTTGGAGAAAACTCTTGAGAGTCCCTTGGACTGCAAAGAGATCCAACCAGTCCATCCTAAAGATCAGTCCTGGGTGTTCATTAGAAGGACTGACGTTGAAGCTGAAATTCCAACACTTTGGCCACCTAATGCAAAGAGCTGACTTGTTCGGAAAGACCCTGATGCTAGGAAAGATTGAGGGCAGGTGGAGAAGGGTACAACAAAGGATAAGATGGTTGGATGGAAACACTGACTCAATGGACATGAGTCTGAGTGAACTCCGGGAGTTGGTGGTGGACAGGGAAGCCTGGTGTTCTGTGGTTCATGGGGCCGCAAAGAGTCGGACATGACTGAGCGACTGAACTGAATTGAACTGATATTGATAATAAGTTATGTGGAAAAGTTTGCATTAATTTGTCCAAGGAATAGTGAGTCTTTTCGTAGTTGACTATGGTAAGACAATGTAGAAGTTAGCATTTACTCATTAGTCTAGTAACAATGTTTCTATACATGAATATGGATCTCAGATATTTGGAATTCATGCATGAATACCCCTATTTACTAGACCTAAATTTAGGAACTTCATTCACATGATCCTGGTAACCACATTTTGAGAAACTTCTGTAGAATCGAACTCACCCACAGATATTTAGAAATGTGAAAACATGTAAGTGTAAGTTGGATCTATCTGCCTGGATCATTTGTATATCACCCAAGTGGACAGACAGCAATATATTCAACAAAATTCTAATGTATTTGTTAAAATGAAAACCATAACTCGGCGAAGCAGTACAGTTAGGTCACTAAGGTAGTCAATTATAAACAGAAAGCTGCTTAGAAACTTTAGACTCGAAACAAAATATCTATGGATTCAAATAAAATGACATCAAGGTATAAATTGTTAATATCTCACAAAAAATCCTGTAAATTATGCAGAATGGTTATTGCCACCTCCATTTCTATGAAAAAATATGAAAATATAAAAACTTACAAAGGACACAACAATCCTTCACATTTCCATCACTCAGAATTAACAAATGTTAACATTTTAGTATAGTTCATTCTTAAATAGTTTGATTTCTTGATTTTTTAATGTACACAATTTACATTATACACATGCTAAGTGCAGATATTGTCCCTTAACTTATTAAGATTATAAAGTCACTGATGAAGACCCTTTAGTCCCTTCTCTCCTTTATAAAATATTGCAAGTTTTTTCTTGAGTCATGCATAACTGTGAGTCATGCATAAGCTGTCAGAAATAATGTTCATTTACAGTATGGCAACTGTCTGTTGCCATACTGTCACCATCAGCTGCTAACTCATTATGCTGCTACTGTCCATTTAAAATGTATCCAGGGATATTCACAGCATGCATGCTCAGTATAGCAGCCAGAAAGATATTTTATGTTTGTAGATATGAAAAATGGTACATGAGGATAATTTCACATAAAGATATTACACTATTAAGTCATTCCAAGCACATAAAGAACTAAGCAAATAAAAGAATTGGAAATGTCACACTCCAAAAAGAAGAGTAAAATTAAAAAAAAAGAGAGAGATTGATATATAAAAGGATATAAAAAGCCTCTTGATGAAACTGAAAGAGGAGAGTGAAAAAGTTGGCTTAAAGCTCAGTATTCAGAAAACGAAGATCATGGCATCTGGTCCCATCACTTCATGGGAAATAGATGGGGAAACAGTGGAAAGAGTGTCAGACTTTATTTTTGGGAACTCCAAAATCACTGCAGATGGTGACTGCAGCCATGAAATTAAAAGACGCTTACTCCTTGGAAGAAAAGTTATGACCAACCTAAATAGCACATTCAAAAGCAGAGACATTAGTTTGCCAACAAAGTTCCGTCTAGTCAGGGCTATGATTTTTCCTGTGGTCATGTATGGATGTGAGAGTTGGACTGTGAAGAAGGCTGAGTGCTGAAGAATTGATGCTTTTGAACTGTGGTGTTGGAGAAAACTCTTGAGAGTCCCTTGGACTGCAAGGAGATCCAACCAGTCCATTCTAAACGAAATCAGCCCTGGGATTTCTTTGGAAGGAATGATGCTAAAGCTGAAACTCCAGTACTTTGGCCACCTCATGCAAAGAGGTGACTCATTGGAAAAGACCCTGATGCTGGGAGGGATTGGGGGCAGGAGGAGAAGGGGACGACAGAGGATGAGATGGCTGGATGACATCACCGACTCTATGGATGTGAGTTTGAGTGAACTCCGGGA
Organism: Aepyceros melampus; assembly: GCA_006408695.1. NCBI lineage: Eukaryota > Metazoa > Chordata > Mammalia > Artiodactyla > Bovidae > Aepyceros > Aepyceros melampus. The sequence continues at coordinate 3,878 of SJXQ01005946.1, read as the reverse complement.
GTTGGTGATGGACAGGGAGGCCTGGCATGCTGCAATTCATGGGGTTGCAAAGAGTCGGACACAACTGAGCGACTGAACTGAACTGAACTGAATTCTTAGATGGAAGAATTTTAAAAATTGCATACCTATTATGGTTCTAAAATAAAAGTATAAGAACCTAAAATGGAGATAATTTTAAAAAGATTTTGGGGAAGAGAAGATTTTGACCTAAATCATAGTGGTCATAGGCAAAATTTGGTGAAAAGGAAAAAGGGAGCTATTCTTTGCTGAGAACACAGTATACACAGTGACTAAAGTGGAAATGTACAAGCTGTTGTAGACCATATCACAAGACCACCTAGACTATGACTCATTAGGTAAGGAGGAGATTTGAAAACTGGGTCAACTGCTTAATAAGCTCTAACAATAGGTTTTTTAAAATGACTTTTTGCAGGTTAGATGTTCTATAAATCATTGGTCTTATTATTAGATATTATGCATTAATATTATTTCCATTTCCCTCCATACTTGGGAACTATTACCTACTCTATGCCCTCATGATAATTTATAGCATAACCACATTATAGTTTCTATGGGGTTGTGAGGCAAAGAAATATCTTCACCTTTGTTCACTTAAGACATTGAGCTTTTTCTCATATGATTTATATATATATATATAGTTTGGTGGAATCTGCAAAAGGTGATAGGAATGAGTATAGATTCTTGAACAAGTTTTCGTCATGGTAAAAACCATCCTTCAGAGTCTGGTACCTAGTGGAGCAAAATGTGGAGGTGGAGAAGGGAGAAGGGAATTATGGCAGATAACTGGCAGGTGGCTAATGCCTTAGTGCAGGTGTGAGGCCTCAAGTATGAGACTTGCATGGCACAGAGGAAATGAGAAAAAGTGCAACCTGTGAGAAAAGGAGGCAGAAGAAAAAGAGCACATTGATTAATTGGATATAAAGTAATGAACAAGAGGGGAACATAAACAGGCCCTTATTAGGAAACTCATATTAGCTTTTTCTCTTCATTGTCTTTAAAAACAGAAAGGAATAAAGTCAGTCAGGGCAAAAATAAAAGTTTAAGAATGAATATGTACATATTGCGCAGAAGAAAAGTAGAATTAATACATTCAAAGAAAGTGGAATGTAATTAAAAATAGTAAATTAATCAATAAGATGATCCATGAAAGTTGGATCATCTATTAGATACATATATGTATATACACGGTCAACTTTCTATATCAAGTGTTCTACATCTGCAGATTCGACCACCACAGATCAAAAATATTCAGGAAATAATTTCCAGAAAGTTTTGAAAGGCAAAGCTTAAATTTGCCACATGGCCTGAAACTATTTACAAGTCATTTGCATTGTGTTAGCATTACAAGTAATCTAGACATGATTCAAAGTATACAGGAGCCTGTTTGTTGGTTGTATGCAGATACTATGCCATTTCATATAAGAGGCTTGAGTATCCGCAAATTTTAGTATACTTGGGTGATCTTGGAACCAATTCCCCATGGAGACAAAAAGATGATTTTACATCTACATGTATAATAATAACATGTTAAATAATATTTTTATGATTTTGAAGTATAAGGAATAAATTGTGTTAGCATTACAAGTAATCTAGACATGATTCAAAGTATACAGGAGCCTGTTTGTTGGTTGTATGCAGATACTATGCCATTTCATATAAGAGGCTTGAGTATCCGCAAATTTTAGTATACTTGGGTGATCTTGGAACCAATTCCCCATGGAGACAAAAAGATGATTTTACATCTACATGTATAATAATAACATGTTAAATAATATTTTTATGATTTTGAAGTATAAGGAATAGAACTCAAATGAATTATAATGTTGAGTTAAAGGACATTTACACAGAAAAATATACATAAAATAAATATGGGAAACATATACTAACATTTATATTTCATGAGTTAGTGCTCATAGGAAAAAATGACTCTACAATTATTTTTTCTTACAGCAACAGAATGAAAGAAAATAATAGATTCTCTAGCCACTGTCTATTCTGGCGTCCTATGGAATGACACAGTAAGACATGCCAGGCAATAGTAATTTTAATCACTTTCAAGATTGATTTATTTTCAATTTCAAGCTCAGTCTGATGAAAGGTGTTATAATGGCAGCTTGAGATTCTGGAAGTAAAGAACATGAAAAGCAGTAATTTAAAGTGTTCTACACATAGTCCTCTACCTTGACAGGGAAAATGACTACGGGCATTCAATCACTGGACTCCTTTTTTGTTTACACTAATGCTACTTAACTTGAATCTTGTCTGTAGAGAAAAGAGGCCTTTAAATAATGTTTATTATGCCTTTGGTAGATAAAATATATGATGCATTGTCCCCCAGTTACAATATTGTGACACTGGGCCATTGTTACCATGGCACTAGGAAATATAACATGTATATATAGATGACATTATCAACAATGTGTAAAGCATTACCACTTTGCAAAGTTCTCCACATTATTCTCATTTGTTGTTTAACAGTATATCTGTAGCAGTTATGTTTATTACAATCGATTGAATGCTTTCTCATGACTGTGCCAAGCGCTATGTAGCATATGCTTTACAACAGAATTTATCAATCTTGGATCAAGAGTAGCATCCTGAGTGTCTTTAAATTTATACAGTACTAATAAAAAAAAATTCCCATGTTATTTTGTTAGTAAACAATATGAGCCTCTTCTGAATTATCTGAAAGTTCATTTAATAATTGAATACTAATGTATTTCAGGTCCTGCATTGGAATTTAAATTTGCAATCACATATTATTTACCAAGTGAGACTCTAAAGGAACAACATTTAATATTAAATGCAATGCCTCTCAAACTGAAGTCCAGAACTAGACATCTGTAGACATATTCCTGGAATGATAAATGCTTGGGGTTCAGGTTTCACTTTCAGAGAAAAGAATCCCCTAAAGCTAGTTTTAGCAGAAAGACTTTCAAAAAAGGGGCAAAATTCTATAGCTGATTTGCACAATATGGAGTTTGCTTCCTTCCATATTTTTTTATTTTTCTGAATGTATCAAATCTAGTAAAACAATTTCTGTTTGTAGCTAGGTTTATATATTTTTTAAAATGTCATTTGAAAATATAGTATAGAAAAAATGCAAAGGAATCAGTGACAATATTCCCAAGACTACAACTTGAGGGAGGAAATTGGGTCTTATTTTTAGGAATAATGGATTGTAGGAAACTAGCTATCGGATTAAGTCCTGAAGTCTTATTTGCCTTCCTCCTAAAAGTAAAGAGGGCTTCTCTGACAGCTCAGTTGGTAAAGAATCTGCAGGCAATGCAGGAGACCCCAGTTCGAATCTTGGTTGGGAAGATCCCTTGAATAAGGGATAGGCTGCCCACTCCTGTATTCTTGAGCTTCCCTTGTGGCTCAGTGGTAAAGAATCCATCTGCAATGTGGGAGACCTGGGTTAGGAAGATCCCGTGGAGAAGGGAAAGGCTACCACTCCAGCATTCTGGCCTAGAGAATCCCATGAACTATACAATTCAAAGAGTCAGACAGGACTGAGTGACTTTCACTTCAGTTCAGTCACTCAGCTGTGTCCGACTCTTTGTGACCCCATGAGTTGCAGCACTCCATGCCTCCCTGTCCATCACCAACTCCCAGAGTTTACTCAGACTCACGTCCATCGAGTCCATGATGCTATCCAGCCATGTCATACTCTGTCGTCCCCTTCCCCTACTGCCCTCAATCCTTCCCAGCATCAGAGTCTTTTCCAATGAGTCAACCCTTCGCATCAGGTGGCCAAAGGACTGGAGTTTCAGCTTTTGCATTATTCCTTCCAAAGAAATCCCAGGGCTGATCTCCTTCAGAATGGACTGGTTGGATCTCCTTGCAGTCCAAGGGAC
>SJXQ01005945.1:0-153112 GCA_006408695.1 Aepyceros melampus | reverse complement strand
ATCACCAGTCACATCCACAACTCGGTGCTGTTCTTGTTTTGGCTCCATCTTTTCATTCTTTCTGGAGTTATTTCTTCACCCATCTTCAGTAGCATATTGGGCACTTACCGACCTGGAGAGTTCCTCTTTCAGTATCCTATCATTTTGCCTTTTCATACTGTTCATGGGGTTCTCAAGCCAAGAATACTGAAGTGGTTTGTCATTTCCTTCTCCTGTGGACCACATTCTGTCAGACCTCTCCACCATGACCCGCCTTCTTGGTTGGCCCTACATGGCATGGCTTAGTTTCATTGAATTAGACAAGGCTGTGGTCCATGTGATCAGATTGACTGTTTTCTGTGAGTATGGTTTCAGTGTGTCTGCCCTCTGATGCCCTCTTGCAACACCTACCATCTTACTTGGGTTTCTCTTACCTTGGACATGGGGTATCTCTTCACAGCTGCTCCAGGAAAGTGCAGCTGCTGCTCCTTACCTTGGACGTGGGGTATCTCCTCACAGCCACCCCTCCTAACCTTGAATGTGGAGATAAATTCAAAATGGATTAAAGACCTAAATGTAAAACCAGAAACTATGAAACTCTTAGAGGAAAACATAGGCAGAACACTCAATGACATAAATCAAAGCAAGGTCCTCTATGACCCACCTCCTAGAGTAATGGAACTAAAAACAAAAGTAAGCAAGTGGACCTGATTAAGCTTAAAAGCTTTTGCACAGCAAAGGAAACTATAAGCAAGGTGAAAAGGCAACCCTCAGAATGGGAGAAAATAATAGCAAATGAAACAGCTGACAAAGGATTAATTTCCAAAATATACAAGCAGCTTATACAACTCAATACCAGAAAAGCAAACAACTCAATCAAAAAGTGGGAATAAGACCTAAACAGGCATTTCTCCAAAAAAGGCATACAGACGGCTAACAAACACATGAAAAGATGCTCAACATTGCTCATTATGAGAGAAATGCAAATCAAAAGTACAATGAGATACCACTTCACACCAGTCAGAATGGCCATCATCAAAAAGTCTACAAACAATAAATGCTGGAGAGGGTGTGGAGAAAAGGGAACACTTTTGCACTGTTGATGGGAATGTAAATTGATACAGCCACTATGGAAGACAGTATGGAGATTCCTTTAAAGACTAGGAATAAAAGCACCATTTGACCCAGCAATCCCACTCCTAGGCATATATGCTGAGGAAACCAAAATTGAAAAAGATACATGTATCTCATTGTTCACTGCAGCACTATTTGTAATAGTTAGGACATGGAAGCAACCTAGATGTCCATTGACAGATGAACGGATAAAGAAGTTGTGGTACATATACACAATGGGATATTACTCAGCCATAAAAAGAATGCATTTGAGTCAGTTCTAATGAGGTGGATGAACCTAGAACCTATTATACAGAGTGAAGTAAGTCAGAAAGAGAAAGATAAATATCATATCCTAATGCATATATATGGAATCTAGAAAAATGGTACTGAAGGATTTTTTTACAGGGCAGCAATGGAGAAACAGACATAGAGAACAGACTTATGGACTTAGGGAGAAGGGAGGAGAGGGTGAGATGTATGAAAAGAGGAACTTGGAAACTTACATTACCATATGTAAAATAGATAGTCAGCAGGAATTTGCTGTATGGCTCAGGAAACTCAAACAGGGGCTCTGTATCAACCTTGAGGGGTGGAAGGGGAAGGGAGATGGGAGGGAGGTTCACAATGGAGGGGATATATGTACACCTACGGCTGATTCAAGTTGAGGTTTGACAGAAAACAACATTCTGTAAAGCCATTATGCTTCAATAAAAAAATGAATGAATAAATAAATTAAAAAAGCCCCCCTTCCTAACATTATCACATTTCAGGGGGTTAACATTTTAATATATGAATTTAGGGGAGGGGCACAAACATTCAGTCCGTAACACCCACCTAGCCATCCTATCCCAATTCCAAATGTGCTCAGAACTAGAGAATACTTGACCAGGTACTTCCTGAGGCTGAACAGGAACTTCAAGCCCAGGGTAACTTTTGGAGGAAGCTTGGAGAGTGTGAGGGAGTCTGCAGTGAGTGGGTCCAGATGCACAGGCTTCTCCAGCTGGTATCTGCAGGCACACCTCTTTCCTCTTCCTCTCAAATCACTTAGGCAGTCATTTCTAGGCAAAATGGGCCACTCGTGTTTTCCCTATCCTCTCACTTCTCGTAGGTACACAGTGAAAAATACTCCCTTTAACAACATTACTGACAGTTTAAAAGGAACTTTTCTCTCCCACGTCTTTCATAATTAATGTTAACCAGGTTAATGTTAAGTAAGAAGAGGAAAAATTAATTCTCAAGTGAATGTTTTTTCATACCAGAGTGTAGGACCAACTCTTAAAAACTTAGGAAAATCAGCTTTTGCAAATTATCTTTTCTGAAGCTTCCAGCTGTATTAAGTGCTGACAGTTTTTAAGCACTGAGATGAAAGAGACAAATTCTTTTGCTTTTGTGTTGCTAATTACGATTTCACTTGGCGTTATGAAGCCTGCATTTCTCCTGAGACGTTTGCCAGCATACATTAACTACACAAATATTTACAGACTAAAGCATAGGGGCAGCTTATACCAAAAAAGATATGGAGCACTTGAAAAAAAAAGTCTCTGACACGTTATATTTGCAGCCCTTTACCCAGAATCAGCACAAACTATTTGCCCCTTAGCCTCAGCAAATGTGTTTAAAGAGCGGAGTCCCGGGTTGACTGTTTACTTTGCTGGCAATGGATGCTGAAGCCTTTCTTCAAGAGCCTTGTGGGTGACACATTTTTTTTTTCTAGAGTTAAAAATAAAGTTTCCAAAAATACGTATGCATCTTATGGATTGCTACGTTGTCAACACTTTTCATCTCCTAGGCCACCCACGTGGCGTGGAAGAGGTTTATCCAGTGGTTGTTCTAAATCCCAGGAGCTTCAGAAAGCTAAATTGAACAAGCTGGAAAATTGGAACAGCAAAGCCACAAGGCTTTCTGTACCTTCTCCGTTTCCTAGTGTGCTGGTTGAGAACAAAGACTCTTGAGGAAGAGCCCTGTTCCTAGTCTAGCTTTTTGCACCTCCAAGTTGCATAACCTTGAGGAATCTTTCAACCTCTCTAAACTTCAGTTTCTCCATCTTAAAATGGAAATAGCCATGTGTAGGTACCTAGGCTATGTGGAGGAAGGGCACGGCAACCCACTCCAGTATTTTTGCCTGGAGAACCCCATGGACAGAGGAGCTTGGCAGGCTACAGTCCATAGGATCTCAAAGAGGGACACAACTGAAGAGACTTAGCATGCATGCACACGCACAGGTTCCTAGGAAATGATATCTACATTAAAGAGTCTGATGAGAAATAAATGGAATAATGAGTATAAAGCCCTTAACACAATGCTGACACACAGAAAGTACTCAGTGAATGTTTAACTATGTTTTTAAACCGTGGGACTTTCCTGGCATTCCAGTGGTTGAGACTCTGAGCTTCCAGTGCAGGAAATAAGATGCCACATGCTGTGCAGTGTGGCCAAAAAATAAAACAAACAAGCAAACAACCCAACCGGACCTTATTAATAATTCAGGACACAGAAAGGAGATCAGGAATGGGGAGAAAAGGAAGTGCAAGTGGACTCTAATCTACAGAAGAGGCTTTCTGAGAATTATGGCTACCCATGCAGAGGAGAGGAAGGACAAAGGCAGGAGCTGGCTGTCAAGGCCCTGGGACAATATAGGAAGGCAAAAGAATGGCAGAGCCAATAGCCTGAGCTTCAGAAGAGGAATGGGCACTTAGTGTAGAGATGCCCAATAGAAAACAAGGTGTCAGTTACATTGGAATTTCAGATAGAACAAATTTTTTTTTAGTGTAAGTATGTCCCAAATATTCCATGAAATAAACTTATCCTGAAAAATCATATGTGGCTGATCTAGACTTCCAGTTTAACTGGGTATCCTGTTTTTATGGGGTTATTTTTTATTGTATTTGTTTATATGTTTTGCTCAGTCTGGCTGCCCCAGCCCTAACTCTGAAGACCCTCGTTATAGCTGCTGTCACCTCCTCTTGGTCCTGAATACCCACCTCACATGGATGTTGGGAGGAGTTCGAGTAAAAATGTGTGGACAGGGTTTTGCAAGCTCCAAAGAACTATCAAATCAAGTAAGGAGACATTTCCTTTGGTGGGTGTTGTTATGAATCATCAAGCAAAAGCCAGGTCTTTGGGAATTTAAAGAGATAAATGGAAAATTCCAGGGAGTTTATGTAGAAGCAGGTGGGTGGGGGGGGGAGTTCTAAAGACCCTAATGAGAGGGACTAGACTGTGATGGTCCTCAGTGGTGGCTACACCCTAGAATCACTTGGAGATCTTTTCCAGTCTCAGAGCCTGGGCAGCATCCCAGACCAGCTCGGTTAGGATCTCTGAGGGTAGGACCAGGAATCAGTGCTGTTAAACACTGATTCCAGTTTGCAGCCAAACTTTAAACCAGTGGTAGTATGTACCTTAGGAAGAGGTGACAATTGAAGTTGAACAGTTAGAAATTTCGGAGCCCAGAGAGGATTCTAAGGCATAGCTACACTCTTCAGTGTGGGGGGGGGAGTTCTAAAGACCCTAATGAGAGGGACTAGACTGTGATGGTCCTCAGTGGTGGCTACACCCTAGAATCACTTGGAGATCTTTTCCAGTCTCAGAGCCTGGGCAGCATCCCAGACCAGCTCGGTTAGGATCTCTGAGGGTAGGACCAGGAATCAGTGCTGTTAAACACTGATTCCAGTTTGCAGCCAAACTTTAAACCAGTGGTAGTATGTACCTTAGGAAGAGGTGACAATTGAAGTTGAACAGTTAGAAATTTCGGAGCCCAGAGAGGATTCTAAGGCATAGCTACACTCTTCAGTGAGACTGAGTGTAAGAAGGAGAGGAGGGAAAAAAAAAAAAAAAACCAGAAAAAGAAGACAGGAAGGAATTGTAAAGATAGATATATTCAATCTGCTAAACTGTTAAAAAATAAGTACCAAAAGCAAATGCATATAGCTAATTTTAAAATCAGAAGATTTGGATGTGTGCTGGAAGCAGGGATTAGGTAAGAATACCAAGCAAGAATTTTCAGTAATTAATCCACCAGTGCCTAAAAGCCACATAGCTGATGTGAGAGGGCAGGACGGTCCATTTGTGACTCAAGAGGGCAGTTGGAGGATTTGTATTTTCAGTGAAGTCACAGCTAGGTCACAATTTTTCTTCCAGCTTAGGACTTGTGGGAACTGAAGACCGATTTCTCTTTCAGGCAGAGAGTCTGGAAGGTGTGGGTGGATATGTAAAAATGCACGACTTTGTGTTCTGGGTAAACTGCAGCTACAAAGGAAGCCACCACTTGACTTTGACTAATCACGATAGATACCAAAAAGGAAATAGCCTTTTGTATACCTTTTTTTTCCTCAATCAACTGATATTTACTGATCTGTGCTAAGCACTGTTCTTAGAATTGGGGAAAGAACAGTCAATAAAACAGTCTTTGGCCTCATAGAATTTATATTTTAGTGCAAAGGAGAGATGGTTAATATGATTTCATGCAGTGAAAAGTATGAAGAAATTAAGCAGGATAAGGAGCTCAGGAGGGACTTCCATGCTGGTCCAGTGGTTAAGAATCCGCTTGCCAATACAGGGGATGCGGGTTCTGTCCTTGGTCTGAGCAGGCTCCACACGCCGTGGGGCAACTAAGCCCATGCACCGCCACTGCTGAGCCTGTGCACTCTAAAGCCTGTGCTCCACAACAAGAGAAGCTGCTGCGATGAGAAGCCTGTGCGCCGCAACTAGAGCAAGCCCGCCTGCAGCAACAAAGAGCCTGTGCAGCCAAAAATAAATTAATCAACTAAAAACAATTTTTTAAAAGCAGCTCAGGAATGGTGAGGTAGGTGAGAAGAAGGTTAATCTAGGTAGAATGACTGGGAAAGACCTCTCCCAGGCCTATATCTGAGTAGAGTGATGGGGTAGGCCTTGTGGACATGCAAAAAAGGAATTTTTTTAGGCAGAGCAAGCAGCAAGTGAAAAGGCCCTGAGGCAGCTACCACCTGGGCCTATTTGAGAAACAAGAAAGCCAGTGCTGCAGAGTGGGATGCTGGGAAATAAGGATGAAAAATGGGCAGGGCCTGACTGTGTAGGGCCCCCAACCATGGTGAGCACATGGATTTCATTCTAATATAACAATCGGGAAGCCGTTCAAAGGATTTGAGCGGGGAAGTGATGGGATCTGATGAACTATTTATTGTCAAAGATGCTCTAGAGATTAGACTGAAGAGTAGAAGCAGGGAGCCCAGTTTTCAGAAGCGGCCGAGGTGAGAAATGTTGGCAGACTGGCATGGCCAGGGATGTCATGTCAGATGTGGGCTTTATCTTGAAGGCAGAGGCAGAAGGATTGGCTGGCAAGTTTGAAGCAGGGATGTGCAAAAAGACGAAACCGGATTGATTCAGGTTTATAGGCTAAGCAGGTAAATGAAATGGTGCTGTTTCCTGGGTCTGGAAAGAGGAGGTAGGAGGTGAGGAGAATGTGAAAATCAAGGTTTCCGTTTCGCACAAGTTATTTGAGCTACCTACTGAACTTTGAATGCAAAAAAGCAAAATGGCTGTCTGGGGAGGGCTTACAAATAGCTGTGAAAAGAAGAGAGGTGAAAAGCAAAGGAGAAAAGGAAAGATATAAGCATCTGAATGCAGAGTTCCAAAGAATAGCAAGAAGAGATAAGAAAGCCTTCTTCAGCGATCAATGCAAAGAAATAGAGGAAAACAACAGAATGGGAAAGACTAGAGATCTCTTCAAGAAAATTAGAGATACCAAGGGAACATTTCATGTAAAGATGGGCTTGATAAAGGACAGAAATAGTCTGGACCTAACAGAAGCAGAAGATATTAAGAAGAGGTGGCAAGAATACACAGAAGAACTGTACAAAAAAAAGATCGTCATGACCCAGATAATCATGATGATGTGATGACTAATCTAGAGCCAGACATCTTGGAATGTGAAGTCAAGTAGGCCTTAGAAAGCATCACTATGAACAAAGCTAGTGGAGGTGATGGAATTCCAGTGGAGCTGTTTCAAATCCTGAAAGATGATGCTGTGAAAGTGCTGCACTCAATATGCCAGCAAATCTGGAAAACTCAGCAGTGGCCACAGGACTGGAAAGGTCAGTTTTCATTCCAGTCCCAAAGAAAGGCAATGCCAAAGAATGCTCAAACTACCGAACAATTGCACTCATCTCACATGCTAGTAAAGTAATGCTCAAAATTCTCCAAGCCAGACTTCAGCAATACGTGAACCGTGAACTCCCTGATGTTCAAGCTGGTTTTAGAAAAGGCAGAGGAACCAGAGATCAAATTGCCAACATCCACTGGATCATGGAAAAAGCAAGAGAGTTCCAGAAAAACATCTATTTCTGCTTTATTGACTATGCCAAAGCCTTTGACTGTGTGGATCACAATAAACTGTGGAAAATTCTGAAAGAGATGGGAATACCAGACCACCTGACCTGCCTCTTGAGAAATCTGTATGCAGGTCAGGAAGCAACAGTTAGAACTGGACATGGAACAACAGACTGGTTCCAAATAGGAAAAGGAGTACGTCAAGGCTGTATATTGTCACCCTGCTTATTTAACTTATATGCAGAGTACATCATGAGAAATGCTGGACTGGAAGAAACACAAGCTGGAATCAAGATTGCTGGGAGAAATATCAATAACCTCAGATATGCAGATGACACCACCCTTATGGCAGAAAGTGAGGAGGAGCTAAAAAGCCTCTTGTTGAAAGTGAAAGAGGAGAGTGAAAAAGTTGGCTTGAAGCTCAACATTCAGAAAACGAAGATCATGGCATCTGGCCCCATCACTTCATGGGAAATAGATGGGGAAACAGTAGAAACAGTGTCAGACTTTGTTTTTTTGGGCTCCAAAATCACTGCAGATGGTGACTGCAGCCATGAAATTAAAAGGCGCTTACTCCTTGGAAGAAAAGTGATGACCAACCTAAATAGTATATTCAAAAGCAGAGATATTACTTTGCCGACTAAGGTCCATCTAGTCATGGCTATGGTTTTTCCTGTGGTCATGTATGGATGTGAGAAGAAGCCTGAGCGCTGAGAATTGATGCTTTTGAACTGTGGTGTTGGAGAAGACTCTTGAGAGTCCCTTGGACTGCAAGGAGATCCAACCAGTCCATTCTGAAGGAGATCAACCCTGGGATTTCTTTGGAAGGAATGATGCTGAAGCTGAAGCTCCAGTACTTTGGCCACCTCATGCGAAGAGTTGACTCATTGGAAAAGACCCTGATGCTGGGAGGGATTGGGGGCAAGAGGAGAAGCGGACGACCAAGGATGAGATGGCTGGATGGCATCGTGGACTCAATGGACGTGAATCTGGGTGAACTCCAGGAGTTGGTGATGGACAGGGAGGCCTGGCGTACGATGATTCCTGGGGTTGCAAAGAGTCGGACATGACTGAGCGACTGAACTGAACTGAACTGAATTTTCATGCTAGATCCTGGGGTTAACCCATCCAGTATCCATTCTCTCTGCATTAGTTTCTAATTACTGCTGTAACAAATTACTATGAATGTCATGGCTTAAAAGAATACTAATTTATTCTCTTCGAGTTATGAAGTTCAGAAATATAAAACTGAGGCATCAGCAGGGCTATGTTCCACCTGGAGGTTTCAGGGGGAATCTATTCCCTTGCTGTTTCCAGTTTCTGCTGCTGCTGCTGCTAAGACGCTTCAGTCGTGTCCAACTCTGTGCGACTCCATAGACGGCAGCCCACCAGGCTCCCCCATCCCTGGGATTCTCCAGGCAAGAATACTGGAGTGGGTTGCCATTTCCTTCTCCAGCTTCTAGAGGCTTTATATTCCTTGGCCCTGGGCGCCCACCCCCACCTCCCCAGAAACACTGCCACCTCCAGACACCACACCCTCTTGGATTTTCACTTGCTCCTTTTCACTCTCCTCTTTCACTTTCATCAAGAGGCTCTTCAGTTCTTCACTTTCTGCCATAAGGGTGGTGTCATCTGCGTATCTGAGGTTATTGATCTTTCTCCCAGCAATCTTGATTCCAGTTTGTGCTTCATCCAACCCAGCATTTCTCATGATGTATACTCTGCATATAAGTTAATAAGAGGGGTGACAATATTCAGCCTTGACGTACTCCTTTCCCGATTTGGAACCAGTGTAACTTATCTGATATCAAGCATTTATCAGCTGCCTTCCCTTCTTGGGAATAATACCTGCCCTGCTTCCCTCATAAGATTTTTATGCAAGCAGAAGGAGGCTCTGCATAAGTGTTTTATAACTGGTAAAGTGAAGAATCAGTTTAACTGGTACATACCCCACTCCTCCAGAGAGAAAAAAGGGACAAACCCAAGGTCTTCCAGTAAATTGAAGGAGACCAGAAGCATAAACTTGGTATCCTGATTCTAGGTCTGGCAGGTTTCAACTCTGTCATGATGTTTATTACCAGATGACTCTTAGATGATTACTGAGCCTCCTGTGGCCTCTATTTACTGATGTGAAACATGGAAAGAATCACATCACATCCCCAGTGCCACTGTAAAGTGCTTTGGAGAGTCTTTAAACCCAGAGGGGAGGCTTCAGTTCAGTTCAGTTCAGTTGTTCAGTCGTGTCCAACTCTTTGCAACCCCGTGGACTGCAGCACACCAGGCTTCCCTGTCCATCACCAACTCCCGGATTTTACTCAAACTCATGTCTATTGAGTCAATGATGACATCCAGCCATCTCATCCTCTGTCATCCCCTTCTCCTCCTGCCTTCGATCTTTCCCAGCATCGAGGTCTTTTCAAATGAGTCAGTTCTTTGCATCAGGTGGTCAAAGGATTGGAGTTTCAGCTTCAGCATCAAGCCTTCCAATGAATATTCAGGACTGATTTCCTTTAGGATGGACTAGTTGGATCTCCTTGCAGTCCAAGGGACTCTCAAGAGTCTTCTCCAACACCACAGTTCAAAAGCATCAGTTCTTCTGTGCTCAGATTTCTTTATAGTCCAACTCTCACATCCATACATGACTACTGGAAAAGCCATAGCCTTGACTAGATGGACTTTTGTTGGCAAAGTAATGTCTCTGCTTTTTAATATACTGTCCAGGTTGGTCATAACTTTTCTTCCAAGGAGTAAGCGTCTCTAATTTCAAGGCTGCAGTCGCTATCTGCAGTGATTTTGGAGCCCCAAAACATAAACTCTGTCACTGTTTCCACTGTTTCCCCATTTATTTACCATGAAGTGATGGGACCAAATGCCATGATCTTAGTTTTTTGAATGTTGAATTTTAAGGCAACTTTTTCACTCTCCTCTTTCACTGTCATCAAGAGACTCTTTAGTTCTTTGCTTTCTGTCATAAGTGCGGTGTCATCTGCATATTGAGGTGATTGCTATATCTAGCCCCTCCCATTAGAGGTGTGACTCCTACGAAAACTCATTTATAAGTTAAATTCCACACAGATGCCCCTGACTTATTTGACAAACACATAAAGTGCTTACTGTGGGCCAAGCACTTTGCAAATAAATATCTGCTCATTTCATTCTTGTAACAACTGTATCAAGTTGGTACTATTATCGTTCTCATTTAAAGAGAAGGAAACTAAGGCACAGAAAAGCAAGTGACTTCTCCAAGAGTACAGAGCGTTAATAATGAACTCCAGGAAGTCTAGAACTCTGACTCTATGCTTGAAAATACTAGGACTTTCCTGGTGGTCCAGCGGTTGGGAGGCTGCCTGCCAGTGCTGGAGACACAGGTTTGATCTCTGGTCAGAGAAGGTCTCATATGCCTTGAGGCAACTAAACCCTGAAGCCGCAGCTACGGAGACCACACACCTAGAACCTGTGCTCTGCAACAAGAGAAGACACCACAGTGAGAAGCCCAAGCACCTCACTAAGGACCCAGTACAGCCAAAAATCAAATAGTTTTAAAAAATAAATATTAACTTAAAAAAGAAAGAAAGAAAATACTATGCTGTGCTCAGTCATCTTCTTTTTCACCTTGCCTTTCTGGTCCTTTTTCTCCTATAAACTCTCTCTCCTTATCTCTATCCCTAGGGCAGTTCCCCATGTTCAAATCATAACACCCCTCAATCAAAATGACTTCCATTTGCACAAAACAAACAGTTTAATGCAACCTGATTTCAACAGTCAAGGGAATTTCCGTTTCTCTAACAGGAAAGTCCAGAGGAAGGATAAAATTCAAGCACAGTTTAATCCAAAGTTTACCGAGCCATCAGGACAGCGGCTCTATCTCTGTGATCCTTTCGGCTCTGCCCTTTCCCTGCGTCATCTATGTTATCAGGTTGGCTTTCCCTCGAGGAAGCAAAATACTTTCCTGTCGACACATTGTGTTGCCCAGAGAAAGAGAAGGAGCCTTTGGCCCAGAATCCCACTCACAAGCCTTGAGATTCCCTCGGCCTCTGAACCAGTAGCTGAGGCCATGCTGGAGTCCAGTGAGTCCGTTATCCAAGAGTCACATGGGTCCCACAGACCACTGGGAAGTGGGAAAGGGGGGAGATTTTAAGACCTAGCTGAAGTATCACCTCTTCCGTGAAGCCTCCCTTGGTTTCCTCCTCTTCCCTGTCTGGAAGAACAGCTGTTTCCTCTGAATTCCTGTGACTCTTGATCTGCAGCCATCACTCTGCATAACCCTCACTGGACTCCTCCTGGCCCATCGTCACTTGCTCCTCCAGGGCCACTCTCCACTATTCTGTTCTTTTCAGCCCTGCTCTGGGCCCAACCAAATGCACCCTTTCTCCCTGTCTCACAATAGTGAAGAGGAAGGGACAAGCAGAGTAGAAAGGAGACTCCCAAACTGGGGACCCCTGCAGGAGTCACTTTCCCCAAGCCTGTCACGTGTACAGTGCGTGTGTGCTAAATCACTTCAGTTGTGTCCGACTCTTCGTGACCCCATGTACTGTAGCCCACCAGGCTCCTCTGTCCATAGGATTCTCCAGGCAAAGGTACTGGAGTGGGTTGCCATGCCTTTCTCCAAATGTATAGGATAAAGTGTAATTACCCTTAAGTTTGGAGAAGGAAATGGCAATCCGCTCCAGCACTCTTGCCTGGAAAATCCCATGGATGGAGGAGCCTGATAGGCTACAGTCCATGGGGTTGCAAAGAGTCGGACACGACCAAGCGACTTCACTTAGGTTTCTCCATTGGTCTGTAGTGGAGCGTCCCTGCCATCTGGATCTCACAGCTGCCCACTTTATTTGTACTGGATCTTCTATTGTAATAGAAGTAACCATCTTTTATTTATGGACCTGGAGAAGAAAGAGCATGTTCCACATGGATTTTGTATGAATAGTGAATTTGAGAAATCAGATGCAACCCATAAAATCAGCATTGAACTGCATTTCATTCTTCCGTCTTTTGTCCTGGAGGATGCATAAACATTTGAAATGCTTCTATCTCTTGCCCTTCCTATTGAAGTTGAAGGCAGTTAATAAGAAAGAATATTTTATTTCAGCATTTATTAGTACCACTTGCATAAGGGTTCCTATTAGGGAATTAAAAAAAAAAAAAAAAACTAAGATGCCATCAGACTTTCCACTCTACACCACTCTCCCAAGATAGCTCTTGGCAAGGCCATGATGACCTCCGTGTTGCCCAATCTGATGGTCAATTCTCAGTCTTCATCCTCCTCCTCCTGGCAGTGTTGAGTGTGGCTGATGCCTCCTCCCTGCCAGAAACACTTACTGCCACTTCCAGACACCACACGTTCCCAGATTTTCACTTGCTCCTCTGACTGCTCCCTTTTGATCTCCTTCACTGGCTTCTCTCCATCCACCCCTGTCCATCCCTGTTCTCTGCATGCAGAACCCTGGTTATGACTGTGGCCATGCTCCATCTCTGTCCTACAGCCACTGCTCCCGTACCATGGTGTCTCTCCTGCAGCTACAGCCTGGAGGGAAATCTGCTAACTCTGCTCCCTCCTCATGTCCCAGCAGGCCTAGAGGTGGTAAAGGTTACTGCTAGACCCTGTGTGCTTCACCAACTCTTTGGGCTCTCTTGATCCAGCTGCATGCATGCTAAGCCACTTCAGTCCTGTCTGACTCTTTGTGACCCCATGGACTACAGTCTACCAGGCTCCTCTGTCCATGGGATTCTCCAGGCAAGAATGCTGGAGTGGATTGCCATGCCCTCCTCCAGGGATTCTTCCTGACACAGGGATCAAACCTCCATCTTGTGTCTCCTGCATTGGCAGTGGTCCTTTACCACTGGCGCCAACCAGGGAAGGCCCTTAAACCAACTACACCTCTGTAAATAGTCCCTTTGGTAACTCTCTTCCATAAATCCTTTGAGTGCCCTGCTCCCCGCTGAGACCCTGATGGACACACTGCTTGCTTTTGTATGTTGCTCAGCTCCCATATTAGCTTGTAAGGTCCTAAGCACAAGGACTTAGTTCTCCCTTTATTCCTAGTAATGATTGTTATACAATTGGTACCAATAAATGTCAAAACAAAATATTCTTATATTAACTGCCTTCAACTTAAATAGGAAGTGAAAGAGATAAATGCATTTAAAAATGTTTATACAACCCCCAAGACAAAAGGCAGAAGGATGAAAGAATGCTAGTTGCTGATTTTATGGGCTTTGCCTGATTCCTCAAATTCACAGTTCATACAAAATTCATGTGGAACATGCTCTTTCTCCTCCAAGTCCATAAATGAAAGATGGTTACTTCTATTGCAATAGAATTGAAGTACAAATAAACTGGGCAGATGATGAAATCCAGAGGGGCAAGGAAGCCAGCAGAGGACCAGCAGAGGGATCTCACCTAGGGTGTCAGTAGTTACGCTACTTCCTATACCTGTGATGGGCTTTGAGAAACTGGCTGTGCATGGGGTCCCCGCTTTGGGGGGGGGGGCGGTGTCCTTTCTACTCTGCTTGTCCTTCCCTCTTCACTGTTGTAAACTGTGCTGCCACCCCTGCCCCACCAAGTCTGATCCCACTGCCCCAGTGCCAACCAAGTGGGCAATATAAGGATTCAGTGCAACAAGGGGAAAGTAAAGGAAGAAAACAGAAGCAGCTCTCCTCATCTTCCCACTGACCCCAGAGGTGGTCTTTTTGGCTCTCTCCAGCCTGCAACCTTAAGGTAATCGTCTATCACCTATACACATTCCCCAATCCCTAGAAACCGGACTCAAGTGTTCTTGTGAAACAAAGAGGCTTCTGACTTCAATCATCTATGGATTCAAGGGTCCTCCTTGTAACAAATGTTACAACTTTGTGTCTACATTTGCTTTGACAAATGAATTCAACTATTAAAATGGACACTGTTGTATGTATGTGTTAGGGGAAGTGGGCAGAGATGATTAACTTCATTCTGTTTTTAATTTCAAAAAAATTTAGAGAATTTCAAAAGGATTTTGTTCCATAAACTAGACATCCATGTGGATGATCAACCTTCCTAGCTGCTAAGTTCCTTGACCTCCTCATTGCCAGTGACCTTCTTATATACTGTAACTCAGCCATCCCCTCCCTGCAACTGTTCTCCTTTTAAGATCATCAATCATACTCTCTCCAAGGATCACCTCCTACCCTTCCGGCCAGCTTATTCTATCTGTCTTCAATCTCACCTTTACTTCCTCTCCAGGAGCCCCTCCTATCTTCTCTTGCCTCCGTATGCCTCTCTGATTGTGTGGTTCATCATTTTGGGCACTCTTTTGCAAGTAACCTAAGCTACCCTGCTCTTTTGTCCTTCCGTGGCATCTCCCCAGCAAAAATGCTAACCCAGAATGAACCTCACCACCTAGCTTCCCCACATCTGCTACTCAACAGCTGGGTGCTGCTGTAGAAAATCACACATTGGGCAGATAGGAATCTTGCCGGATTTATGGTCACCAATCTCAATGAACCCTCAACAATTCTAGCATCAAAAAGTGCTTGAAGAGTGGGTAAATTTCTAGGGAAGGAATGCTGGGGATTCTGAAATGTAAGGATTGCTCAGGGAGAGAAGTGAACAAAAGAGGCAAAGGAGATAGATCCGCAGAGACAAGAACTAGAAGAAAAAGGAACTTGGAAGTAAAGGAAAGAGATTTTCAACAAGGCTTCACTAACTGCCGTTTTCTCTTTTGAGCAAATCTCTTTGTGTCACCAGCCACTAGCCAACCCAACAGAGGGGTGGCTCTAGGGTCACCTGCTCACCTGATCCAAAGCCCAGGTTGGCTCTGCTGTAGAAAATCACACATTGGGCAGATAGGAATCTTGCCGGATTTATGGTCACCAATCTCAATGAACCCTCAACAATTCTAGCATCAAAAAGTGCTTGAAGAGTGGGTAAATTTCTAGGGAAGGAATGCTGGGGATTCTGAAATGTAAGGATTGCTCAGGGAGAGAAGTGAACAAAAGAGGCAAAGGAGATAGATCCGCAGAGACAAGAACTAGAAGAAAAAGGAACTTGGAAGTAAAGGAAAGAGATTTTCAACAAGGCTTCACTAACTGCCGTTTTCTCTTTTGAGCAGATCTCTTTGTGTCACCAGCCACTAGCCAACCCAACAGAGGGGTGGCTCTAGGGTCACCTGCTCACCTGATCCAAAGCCCAGGTTGGCTCATCTCCTTTGACAGGGAGTTGAGGAATGTCAGTTTCAGCTAGAAAAGGTCACTGATCACAACAGACGTGTGAAGGTATGAGGAAAGGTCAAGAATCTTGAGGGTTTGGAGAGGCTGGAAAACAGGTTGGTTGAAGTAAGAAATGGCAGGAGGATGGGAAGTTACTGTCAGAAGATGGGATACCAGAATTTTAATGTGATCAAAGGCCAGACAGGTATGGGTAATTACAAAGTTCCAAGTGTGGCTGTGGGACTAGGGTATGGAAGTGGAGCAGATGTATCACTGGAGTGTTAGAGCTCATTGTCTCTGGCCTCCAGGGCCATATTAAGAGCTCTCGAAAGACATTCATCTTTTAACCCATAAAATAACACCTTGCATATGGTAGGGCCACAGTAAACGCAGAATGGGAGGAGCATGTAATCTAGCTACTGGGCAGGCAGTGGCCAGCAGAAGCCAGCATGATACGAATAATTCTCATGGATTTCGCAGCCCTGCGGAGGAAGAGACAGACACTAATCAAACAATCAGACAAATGAAGATAGAATCACAAATGGGAAAATGTGTTCTGAAGTTAACACAGCACCAATCGTGGTTATAATGTACCAAGAGAATCCGGCCTTATCCAGGGGAAAGAGGGAATCCCTGGAAGTGGAGAAGTTATCCAGGTGAAGAGATGAAAGAAGAATGAATCAGAGAGAGGGAACAGTAAGTACACAGGTAAAGATGCCTAGAGGGCAGGGAGCACAAGTGGGGATTCTCAGAGGTGATCTTGGAGAGGGAGTCAGGGACCAGGTGATGATGTCATCAATAGACATTCTGCATCCTCTTGTCTTCCTGATAACTGTTCCTCAATTTTGTTCAGATGCTAAGGAAAAGGATCATGATTGGTCCAAGCCAACCCAGGAAATTGTATTTCCTCTTGGTCAACAATAGACCTTGAGGTGACACAAGAACTATTTTGTACAATTTGATGTAAGGAGAAGTCTTCTGCAGGTTTTGTAAGAAAATTTTGTCCTCCTTAAAGTGGAAGTACATAAAAAGAATCTTCCTTTTCCCTCAACCCTTCTTTGCTGCTTGAGATGCTGTCTTGTGAAACTGTGATGCTTCTGACAGCAAATGTATGGCCATATAGAAAAAAATCAAGAAAATCGAGACATGAATTCAACCTTTTAATATCACTGAATCATCAAACCAACTCTGAGTCTGGTTCACTTCAGACATCTTACATGATGTATGATAAGCAAATTATAAGCGACTATTGTTGACTACTTTTTTTCACTTGCAGCCAAAAGCAATCCTAACTGTGGCAATTCTCAGTCATAGAAAAGAATGATAGAAAACATTTTATATTATTGACGCTGTACTCTTTGCAAATTTAAGATGATTTAGATTGCCATGAAATAGGCTGTTAAAAGTAGATTTTCATCTGTTATCATTTTAACACAATCTAAAAGGCCCCCGAGTTGTTATTCTTTTTTCCTGTGTACAGCTTTCCCCTTGCTTCCCCTGGAGTCCTTGTGCTAAAGAAGAGGTACAGCAAGAATATCCTGAAGTGATGTGATTGATGTCACTCCTTCACTGGTGACGTCAGCAAAGGCATATATACTATCCACTTGGAGAACAAGCCTGCAGCATGCAATGAGACAGCCTGCTTGTTGGTGAGTCATTGGCATTGCCTCAAGGGCATCATCACAATCAGAACTGAATGGGTGCTTGGAGCTCCTTAACAAAGGGACAGCAATGGGGTTAGGAGGCCCAGAAAGTATCAGCCTATGTAGAGTCACACAGTTGGTGGCGGAACAGGCCAAGAGTCCGGGCTGACTGATCCCAGCCTGGGATTCAACACAGTAGAGGGTACAAAGGGCACATATAAGCTTAACAGTCAAGACAGTCTGATTTCTTGTGGTCTACATGTTAGCTGTATGACTTTGAGCAAGTTGGTTTTTTCTCTCTAAATTTCAATTTCCTCTTTTCAAAAATAAGGCATCACAACACTTATCCTACAAAATTGTTGGGATTAAATAAGATGGTATATGTAAAAGAAAAATTCCCAAGTGTTAGCTCATATAATAGAAACTGTTCAGTTGTGTTTTGCTTAAAAAGCAGCAGAGCTAAGCACCTCTTTCATGATAAAAAAAAGCACAACTGGCCAAATCAGGAAATAATTTACCTATATTTCAATGAACAAGTGAGTGGCCTTTAGGTATTTCACTGATCTCTTGTTTACAGGTCACTGAAGATAGTAAAGGAAACTATACTTGCTTTTCATAGGTATGGTCAGTTTCGACAAGCTTAGTATTTGGTGTCTACATGCCATTTGTTAAAATTTTCTAGATGGCATCTACAGTACAAATAACTCTCATAGGCACCTGTAAGATATATTAAGCCTTTCTTCAAAGAGCTTTATAATACTGTTAGGAAAATATGACCAAAAAAACCTAGAACAAGGTGAACTGAGTGGGTAGATATTTGAATAGATATGCAGATGGATGAATGGGTGGATGGGGAGTTCCTTTGTCTGCTTAACTGGTTTTATAGCCTTTCCAAAGGAATGCAGTCTTAAAGTAATTTTCTCTCCTCTGCTTTTTGGGTAAGTCCCTGGATTATGAGGTACTGTCTGTAGCTTTATAGTTCTGAGTAAGTAGAGAGCAGCACAAGATTTCAAGAGATGCTTAGAGCAAAAACTAATGATATCTGGTTAAAAATCAAATGTGAAGATACTAAAAACTATTTTTAGAGTAGTCAAAACCTGGCCTAAGGAAACATCTAGAGAAATACATTCCAATAAATTATTTCTTCTCACTCAAGCAAAAACCCATCCCATGCAGGAAGTAAGCTATAATAATACTCACTTCTGCATTTCTGAAATTCATCTGTTTGCTAAATGAAGTATTACCTGCACCCTCCATAAGGTACCAAAAGGGAAAGCAGAGAAATAACCATTGTTGAATGCTTACCATCAAGCACTGGGCTATAGGGTTTTTATGGTGAACTCTTCATTTTTAAAAGATCCTGTGAGATTAGCATTATCCACCTCATTTTTCAAATGAGGACGCAGACTCAGAGAACTTGAGTAACTGGCCAAAACCATTCAGTGAATACTTGGTAGAGCTGGTTCAAATCCAGCTACACTAGTGAAGACAAAGATTAAAATTATGTTCTTTTACTTCTGAAGGTGTTATAAGAAGTTGAAGTATTTGCCACTTCCTCTTTCCCCTAAAAACAATTTAATAGAAATGAAAATATATCTAGGGCCCTTTGGTGACCAGATATAACTGAGAGTGACCAGTCATGGTGGCCTGCTTTTTTTTTTAGTAACTAATAATTATTGAAGATTATAATTGTACAATATGGAGAAGTATAGAACACAATGCAATTATTGGGGAACAGTTGCTCTACAATATTGTGTTGGCCTGTGCCACACATCAACACGGATCAGCCGCAGGTATATATAGGTCTCCTCCCTCCTGAACCCCACTCCCATCTCCTACCCCATCCTACGCCTCTCGATTGTCACAGAACACTGGGTTGAGCTCCCTGTTTCACACAGCAAATTCTTTTGCTGTCTGTTTTACATATGGTAATGTATATGTTTCCCTGCTACTCTCTCAAGTCATCCCACTCTCTGCTTCCCCCATGGTGGCCACAAGTCTGGTCTCTATTTCTGCATCTCCATTATCTTTAAGAGTTGTTGGTGGCTGTGCAGGCTGTTCAAGACAGCTTGCCCAGTGTGACGCTGTTGATGACCACTCCATTATGGACATATAAGCAAATCTTCAGGAAGACCCTTGGCGTGTGCAAATGTGTTGGAGAAGCCAGGCTTTTGTTTCTTCATCTGGCATAAAAGAACCCTTCCTAACTTCCCCAGGAGGTTTGGGGAGGGTTTGCATGGGTGGGTAGCAAAGGAATTGTTTCACTGGCGATCACCTCAGGAGGTCAAGACTAGGCTGGCACTGTTTTCAATAACAGCCATTGTGATCGTGGTCCAAAGTCTGGCAGGAACTTTTATATGTTTGCTTTCGTTTTGTTGTTAGACACCTGGAATGCCAAGGGCAGTTCTCTGCCAAACCACAAGAAGAATGAAAGCCCAGGACTTCCCTCGGGTCACCAGCTTCCTTCAGCTTGGGGCAAGAGTAAAATCTGCCTCAAGGTAGAAGTTTGGGAATTTCCCATAAGCTCACATTTCAAACGAAGCTTGTACTTAATCCTCAGAGCTAGAGTGAGCAGGGGTGAGTTCAAGAGACACAGGAACAGTGCACTCTGCTGAGAAACACACTAGCGACCACTTGGCTTCTAGTAAGTACTGCTTGACATGATGAGTTTGGGTTCTCAAGGCTTTGCCAATCTGGGCTGTCGTGATTCTTTCTTCATAACTTCCTTGGGCTATACCATCAGAGGGAAATAGGACCTCTTGGGATCACACCATCAGATTTCATTATAATGAACATGTTAGGCAACAAGACTGCTGGGTAGAGTCTCCTGAATAAGATCAAAGAGCTAAATCTGAAAAGCTTTTTTGTTTGGGGGCAATGACAAGAAATAAAAGCCAAACTATGAACAGATTTAATTCTTTTTTTCTCAGATAAAAGGAGAAGAAAAGTAGTTCAGACACCAGCTCTCAAGTTATGATTCTGACCCTGCTTTTTTTTAGTTATGTGATCAAAAGCAAATTACTTAATCTCTCTGGTAACAGTTTCCTAGTCTGTAAAATGGATATTGTATCACTGTAAGAATAATGAAAACTTTATAGTATTGTTGTATCTCATTATTACATTATGTTGAATCTCATTAGATTTCATATATGTGGTAGATAATATTAATGTTTTGCTTATATTATATAAGCAGAGTTTATATAATAGATTTTATGTTTTTTGTGCATGTAATAGTAGGTTTCATATATATGTATACATATACTGGATTTCGGAGAAGGCCATGGCACCCCACTCCAGTACTCTTGCCTGGAAAATCCCATGGACCAAGGAGCCTGGTGGGCTGCAGTCCATGGGGTCGCTAAGAGTCGGACACGACGGAGCGACTTCACTTTTACTTCTCACTTTCATGCATTGGAGAAGGAAATGGCAACCCACTCCGGTGTTCCTGCCTGGAGAATCCCAGGGACGGGGAGCCTGGTGGGCTGCCGTCTCTGGGGTCGCACAGAGTGTATCTCATTATTACATTATGTTGAATCTCATTAGATTTCATATATGTGGTAGATAATATTAATGTTTTGCTTATATTATATAAGCAGAGTTTATATAATAGATTTTATGTTTTTTGTGCATGTAATAGTAGGTTTCATATATATGTATACATATACTGGATTTCGGAGAAGGCCATGGCACCCCACTCCAGTACTCTTGCCTGGAAAATCCCATGGACCAAGGAGCCTGGTGGGCTGCAGTCCATGGGGTCGCTAAGAGTCGGACACGACGGAGCGACTTCACTTTTACTTCTCACTTTCATGCATTGGAGAAGGAAATGGCAACCCACTCCGGTGTTCCTGCCTGGAGAATCCCAGGGACGGGGAGCCTGGTGGGCTGCCGTCTCTGGGGTCGCACAGAGTCGGACACGACTGAAGCGACTTAGCACAGCAGCAGCAGCAGCATACTGGATTTCATAAAAATAATTTGAATTTGGCATAATAGGAATGAAATTGCATATATATAATATGCAATATATGTTATGTGAAATCCAGATATGTATATGCATATATGAAATCCACTGACATACCTAAACATATAAAATCTATTTTACAGGTTTTGCTTAAACACTTAGTACATGCCAGTCATTATGAAGCAATCATAGACTCTCTGACCTGGACATGACCTAACAAGCAGCACTTGTTAAGCACCTATAAATTACTGAGTGCTCCTTGCCAGATTATCTCAAGTAATGCTGACAAATCCTATGAGGGTGGTGATATTATCACTTCCATTTTATAGATGAAGAAACAGAGGTGTAGAGAGGTTAACATGTACATATGTACCCACATATAATATACATATATACATAGAGTATACTATGTTTGTTTATATACATGGAGAGTATAGTATATAGTAAATATATAGGATTCCCTGGTTGTTCAGCTGGTAAAGAATCAGCCTGCCAATGGGGATACGCAAGAGACGTGGGTCTGATCCCTGGGTCAGGAAGATCCCCTGGAGGAGGAAATGGCACCCCACTCCAATATTCTTGCCTGGAAAATTCCATGGACAGAGGAGCCTGATTGGTTACAGTCCATGGGGTCGCAGAAGAGTCAGACATGACTGAGAACACACACACACAGCAAGCAGCACACAGAGATGGAAAGGGACAAAGTGCTTTTCAAATACTTTCATCCTTCACCCGTGAGTTATTTAATGAATAATTGTGTGTGTGGTATGAATATATATCTTGCCAGAATTTCTATGAGTCAGTTATATCATTTACACCCTGGGAGGAATGAGAGTTTATGCTGGAGAAAGGGAGCACTCAGGAGAGGAGGAATGATCTCATGCCAACCAGATAGTAAACGACCCTTTGCCTCCTCCCATTTACTGGGATGACCCTGGCACTGCCCTGTTCAGTGCTTCCTCCTATTTGAGAGTCCTGTGAATTCAAGGTGAACATTTGATTCCTGATTTAAAGATCACACCTGCCCCTCAGGCTTTCGTCCTGTGGGACCCCTCTACTCACAGGGCCTCATGTCAGTCACAGGATTGCCAGCAGATGTGTGCAGGAAAGGACTTGACCTCTAGAGTCAGTTTGATCATATCAGCCTGAGCTCCTAGGGCTGGGCAGCCATGGGAACAGGCCTCTCGGGTGGCAGAGGCAGCTTAAGAACAGGGGTGTGCCCTGGTCCTTGCTCTCAGGTTTCCCTCTAGAGAAAATGAGTTCCTGGCACAGAGAAGAGTTTATCTTGGGCTTCCTTTCGGCCAGGAATGCTTTACCCACTGCATTTGGTCCATAGCATCCTGCCCTCTGCCCTATTCTTGTCTCCCTTGTTCAGTGTTTCTGTCTCCAGGGGCTCTCTTGTCAGAGCCACTTAAGGGGCAGAAACAGAGAAAGTCCAGGGAAGATGCTCTTTTAGTCATCCAGCAGCACTTCCCCAAACTGCCACTGGGTGAGCACAGGCCGCTGGGATGGTCCTCGTTACATGGCGGCTATCAGCCTCAAGGGCAGAACGGGAAGCGGGGCTGATGACCCATCTCACCAACATTCGAGAGCGCCATGCTGGCACTTGGTGACTGAGTGGCTATCAGTGAAGCATACTGTTGTTTGGGGACTAACACTTAGTCCTTCTTTTTTGCAGGTGAGAACAGACAGCCATAATGGAGCGCAAACCTCAGAAGAGTTCAGGTACCCAAGGGACATACTCTCAGAAGGAAAAACCTTTTTATTGGAAATAATGATCAATTCCCATAAAAGTAGACAGGATACAGAAGATGGTTTTAGTAAGGATAATGGGTGGCATTCTAGGGTAATGATTGTTGATGTGGAGAATGTACCAGAGACTGTTAGATTCAGTTAATTATTTTGTAAGAGCTCACTTATCTAGAACTTTGGCATTTTCCAACTTTTATGGATCAAATGTTTTATGGAGATGGTATCGAAATTAACAGCACACTATAGCCCTGAGAAGACTGGAAAATAGTTCCTTAATTTTACAGGAAAATCTCACTTGGACAGAAACTGCCTAAATTGTTACCAAAGTTTATTATGTGGATAGATTAAGGGGCATCATTCAGATGTTCTTGCTTCATGCTCCTATGCCTCACCATGTAAATGACTGGACAGAAGAGTCAGATTTAGGATAAAGTAACTTAGAAATCAAACTATCCAATTCAAAAATAAATATTAATGAACAATTATTCCAAGCACCTATTATTAGTAAGTTACAGTACTTCCTATTGCAGAAGGATGTACAGCCTAGTTAGTAAGAGTCTTTGCTCTCAATGAACTTGTAATTTCATTTGGAAGTTAAGATAAACACATCTGAGTAGCTATACTAAGAAGTTAAGATAAGCACATACAATCAGGATCAGGTTATGAAAGGTAAGAGCAAAATGTTGTAAAGTTTGAACAAAAAGGAAAAAAAAAAAAAGCAGCCACACACATAGTTGTGGCATCCAGAGAAGTTTTATGGAAAAGGCATTTGAACTGGATCCAAAACGATCAATCGAGTTTCAAAAGAGATTGGGAAAGAGAGCACATCTCAGCAGAAAGGGATGGTTTGACCAAAAGCAATGAAGTAGGTTAGAGGCAGGTTGTGTTCAAGGAGAATATGGCTATAAAATAGGATGGGAGAGACTAGATTGGTGCCAGGAATTGACCTCATGGAACCTTGGCGACCCTTGAAGAATTTCAAGCCTGGAAAAGGTATCATCAAATATGCTTTGGGGATTGCTCATATTTTGAGAGGAGAAGGAGAATGGCACCCCACTCCAGTGCTCTTGCCTGGAAAATCCCATGGATGGAGGAGCCTAGTAGGCTGCGTCCATGGGGTCGCTGAGAGTGGGACACCACTGAGCGACTTCACTTTCGCTTTTCACTTTCATGCATTGGAGAGGGAAATGGCACCCAACTCCAGTGTTCTTGCCCGGAGAATCCCAGGGACGGGGGAGCCCTCTATGGAGTCGCACAGAGTCGGACACGACTGAAGCGACTTAGCAGCAGCAGCAGCATATTTTGAGAAAAATAGCTTTATTGTGGTATAACTGACATACAATCAACTGCACGTGTTTTAAATGGTGTGTGTGTGTGCCTTGGAAATGATCACCACAGCAAGAAAGAATCCCCTGCATCACTCCCAGTAATCTTCTTGTGCCTCTTTATGATTCTTCCCTCCAGGAACCAATTCTACTCCCTGCAGTTCCACTTTCTGTCATTCTAGGTTCATTTGCGCTTACTAGAGCTTTACACAAATGGAATCTTACTGAATGAATTCTCTGGTTTCTTTCACTCAATTTAATTCTTTGAGATTCACCTATATTGTTGTTACATATATCAAGTTTTTTGTCTAGACAGAATTGAATTTTTATCTTTTAAATAGTAAGGAAAATATTCCACATATTTATCCTTGCCATTACCACTTCAGCGTTCATCGTTCACTTGTATAAATTCAGATTTCCATCTGGTGTCATTTTTTCACCTGAGGGATTTCCTTTAACATATCCTATAAAGCAGTCCTCCTAATTCTTCAACTTTTGTATGTCTGAATATGTCTTGAAACTGCCTTCATTTCTGAAAGATATGTTTGCTGCATATAAAATTCTAAAATGACCTATTTTTCTTTCAATAGTTTAAGCATCTTGTTCCACTGGTTTTTGTTATTATTGTTGTTTGCTTGTGTTGTTTCTGATGAGAAATCTAATGTCATCTGTATTTTTTATTCTCTATGCATTAATGTCTTTTCTCCTCCTCTGATGGTTTTTAAGATTTTTCTTTATCACTGATTTTGAGCAATTTGATATGATGTTCCTTATCAGTTTTCTTCATACATTTTGTGTTCGGAGTTCTTGAGCTGCTTAGATTTCCAAGACAGTTTTCTTTAAATTTGTGAAATTTTCAGCATTATTTCTTCAAATATTTTTTCTGTCTTTCTCCCCTACTTCAGGGACTCCAGTTACTTTAAATTGTTGTTGTTATTCAGTTGCTAAATTGAGTCTGATTCTTTTCAGCCTGATGGGCTGCAGCACACCAGGCTTCTCTGTCCTCTACATTCTCCCAGAGTTTGCTCAAATTATGTCCATTGAGTCAGGTCACTTGAAATTGTCCCACAACGCACTGGTGCTTTTTTAATGTTTGGGGTTCTTTTGTGTGTTTTTTTGTTTGTTTGCTCTGTTTTGCTTTTCACTCTGTGTTTGTTTTGGTAGTCCTGTTAATCCCATCTGGTATTGCTGTTTTTCTGAGACATTGTAGTTTTCATCTCTAGTTCACTTTGGATCTTTTCTATATCTTCTGTATATCTAATTTCTTGAATGTGCAAAATGCAATTAATAATGCTGGTTTTAATGAACTCTTCTATTAATTCTCATATCTGTGTCAGTTCTATGCCTGATTTGGTGGATTGATGATTATCCACATTATGGATAATGCTTTCCTGCCTTTTTGCATAGCTGGTAACTTTTGATTGGTTGCCAGATCTTGCAAATTTTACTTTGTTCGGTACTGGATATTTTTGTATTTCTATGGAAAAAAAAGATCTTAATGACCCAGATAATGTGATGATGTGATAACTTAGCTAGAGCCAAACATCCTGGAATGAGAAATCAAGTAGGCCTTAGGAAGCATCACTGTAAAGCTAGTGGAGGTGAAGGAATTCCAGCTATATCAAATCCTAAAATATGATGCTATTAAAGTGCTGCACTCAATGTGCCAGCAAATTTGGAAAATTCAGCAATGGCCACAGGACTGGAAAAGGTCAGTTTTCATTCCAATCCCAAAGAAAGGCAATGCCAAAGAATGCTCAGACTACCATGCAATTGCACTCATTTCACATGCTAGCGAAGTAATGTTCAAAATTCTCCAAGCCAAGCTTAAACAGTACATGAACCGTGAACTTTAGATGTTCAAGCTGGTTTTAGAAAAGGCAGAGGAACCAGAGATCAAATTGCCAACATCCGCTGGATCATGGAAAAAGCAAGAGAGTTCCAGAAAAACATCTATTTCTGCTTTATTGACTATGCCAAAGCCTTTGACTATGTGGATCACAATAAACTGTGGAAAATTCTGAAAGAGATGGAAATACCAGACCACTCTGACCTGCCTCTTGAGAAACCTATATGCAGGTCAGGAAGCAACAGTTAGAACTGGACATGGAACAACAAACTGGTTCCAAATAGGAAAAGAAGTATGTCAAGGCTGTATATTGTCACCCTGCTTATTTAACTTCTATGCAGAGTACATCATGAGAAATGCTGGACTGGAAGAAGCACAAGCTGGAATCAAGATTGCCAGGAGAAATATCAATAACCTCAGATATGCAGATGACACCACCCTTATGGCAGAAAATGAAGAGGAACTAAAAAGCCTCTTGATGAAAGTGAAAGAGGAGAATGAAAAAGTTGACTTAAAACTCAACATTCAAACAACCAAGATCATGGCCTCTGGTCCCATCACTTCATGGCAAGTAGATGGGGAAACAATGGAAACAGTGAGAGACTATTTTCTTGGACTTTGAAATCACTGCAGGTGGTGACTGCAGCCATGAAATTAAAAGACGCTTGCTCCTTGGAAGAAAACTATGGCAAACCTAGACAGCATATTAAAAAGCAGAGACATGACTTTGCCAACAAAGGTCCATATACTCAAAGCTGTGGTTTTTCTGGTAGACCTGTATAAATGTGAGCGTTGGAGCATAAAAAAAGCTGAGCGCTGAAGACTTGATGCTTTTGAGCTGTGGTGTCGGAGAAGACTCTTGAGAGTCCCTTGGACTGCAAGGGCAGGAGATCAAACCAATCAATCCTAAAGGTAATCAGTCCTAAATATTCAGCGCAAGGACTGATGCTGAAGCGCCAATATTTTGGCCACCTGATATGAAGAGCCAACTCATTATAAAAGACTCTGCTGCTGAAAAGATTGAAGGCAGGAGGAGAAGGGGACAACAGGGGATGAGATGGTTGAATGGCATCACCGACTCAAGGGACATGAGTTTGAGCAAGCTCCAGGAGATGGTAAAGAGGAACTGATGATGAAGGACAGAGAAGCTTGGTATGCTGCAGTCCATGGGGTCATAAAATATTAGACACAACTGAGCAACTGAACAAACAAAAAATAAACCTTGAGCATTTTTTCTGGGATGCAGTTAAGTTTCTTGCAAGCAATTCAATCCTTTTAAGACTTGCTTTTTTGATTTGCTAGATCTGGAGCAGTCCTCACTACTGAGGAATGACTTTCCTGAATACTCTTCCCAAAACTCCATAAATGATCAGTTTTGCTAGTTTAGCTGGAGAGAACAAGCACTTTCTCTGGCCCACCAGAACACTGGGCATTATTTCCTCTTAATATTTTCTAATGATTCTTTATTTGGCCTTGGGTAATTTTCCCACACACATATACTGATAAATATTCTTGAATACTTGAAATTGAAATCACTCAGTTGTGTCCGACTCTTTGCAACTGAAAGAGTCGCAAAGACTGCTCTCTGGAGCAGGCTCCCCTGTCCATGGGATTTTCTAGTACTGGAGTGGGTTGCCATTTTCTTCTCCAGAGAATCTTCCCGACTGAGGGATCGAACCCAGGTCTCCCGCATTGTAGACAGATGTTTACCATCTGAGCCACCAGGGAAGTCCTGTGAATACTTGAGGAGGACCTTATTAGTGTCTCTGGGATTCTCTCTCATGTAGCTCTTTCCTCTGTCTTGTGAGCTCTAACTGCCTTGATCTCCCTGAACCCTCATCTTTCTTCCCCCAGTTCAGGGGTCCACCTGGTCCCACCTCAGTTCCCCTTTTCTGTGCTGTGGGCTGGAAACTCCATCAAGGAAATTATGGGGCTCACCTAGTTTGTTTCCTGTCTCTTAAGGGTCCATTGACTTTTATTACCTATGACCAGTGTCTTGAAAACCACTATTTTATATATTTTGTTTATTTTAAACAGGAGAGTAAATCCTATCACTACATCTTTGTCCAAAGTGTAAATCTGGTCAGATTTGGAATGGGTTTGATCCCTGGGTTGGAAAGACCCCCTAAAG
This sequence comes from Aepyceros melampus, assembly GCA_006408695.1. Lineage (NCBI taxonomy): Eukaryota > Metazoa > Chordata > Mammalia > Artiodactyla > Bovidae > Aepyceros > Aepyceros melampus. The sequence continues at coordinate 124,872 of SJXQ01005945.1, read as the reverse complement.
TAGAAAATGGCAACCCACTCCAGTATTCATGCCTGGAAAATCCCATGGACAGAGGAGCTTGGTGGGCTGCAGTCCATGGGATCACAAAAAACTGAACATGACTGAGCACAGGCACAGACAGAATTCTTTAGTAAAGACTATCTTGTACCAAACCCATGGATAAAATAGAATTTAGGCCTGGATGTAAAAGCAAAGTCAAAGTCTTCTTTTCAAAATAAATTCTATTTTAGCAACATTCATTTTTTTCTAAATAATGAAAGTAGTTCATATTTCTTGCAGACATTCTCAAAAAATATAGGAAAAATCGAAACTGCCTCTACATTTCAATCCTTACAGAGAAGTAGTTAACAATTTGGAAACCTCTTATTTAATGACTTTGCCACCTTATTTTCAACAACAGGTTATTTTGCTTTTGTTTGGTAAGTCAAAGGGCAAGGCAGAATTATCTGGCTGTGGCTGGTGCTTCAACAGAAATGGAGACAAATCTTTGTTTACATCTAGAGAGCCAATCAGAGAAGGCAATGGCACCCCACTCCAGTACTCTTGCCTGGAAAATCCCACGGATGGAGGAGCCTGGTAGGGTGCAGTTCATGGGGTAGGAACCAGAGATCAAATTGCCAACATCCGCTGGATCATGGAAAAAGCAAGAGAGTTCCAGAAAAACATCTATTTCTGCTTTATTGACTATGCCAAAGCCTTTGACTATGTGGATCACAATAAACTGTGGAAAATTCTGAAAGAGATGGAAATACCAGACCACTCTGACCTGCCTCTTGAGAAACCTATATGCAGGTCAGGAAGCAACAGTTAGAACTGGACATGGAACAACAAACTGGTTCCAAATAGGAAAAGAAGTATGTCAAGGCTGTATATTGTCACCCTGCTTATTTAACTTCTATGCAGAGTACATCATGAGAAATGCTGGACTGGAAGAAGCACAAGCTGGAATCAAGATTGCCAGGAGAAATATCAATAACCTCAGATATGCAGATGACACCACCCTTATGGCAGAAAATGAAGAGGAACTAAAAAGCCTCTTGATGAAAGTGAAAGAGGAGAATGAAAAAGTTGACTTAAAACTCAACATTCAAACAACCAAGATCATGGCCTCTGGTCCCATCACTTCATGGCAAGTAGATGGGGAAACAATGGAAACAGTGAGAGACTATTTTCTTGGACTTTGAAATCACTGCAGGTGGTGACTGCAGCCATGAAATTAAAAGACGCTTGCTCCTTGGAAGAAAAGCTATGGCAAACCTAGACAGCATATTAAAAAGCAGAGACATGACTTTGCCAACAAAGGTCCATATACTCAAAGCTGTGGTTTTTCTGGTAGACCTGTATAAATGTGAGCGTTGGAGCATAAAAAAAGCTGAGCGCTGAAGACTTGATGCTTTTGAGCTGTGGTGTCGGAGAAGACTCTTGAGAGTCCCTTGGACTGCAAGGGCAGGAGATCAAACCAATCAATCCTAAAGGTAATCAGTCTAAATATTCAGCGCAAGGACTGATGCTGAAGCGCCAATATTTTGGCCACCTGATATGAAGAGCCAACTCATTATAAAAGACTCTGCTGCTGAAAAGATTGAAGGCAGGAGGAGAAGGGGACAACAGGGGATGAGATGGTTGAATGGCATCACCGACTCAAGGGACATGAGTTTGAGCAAGCTCCAGGAGATGGTAAAGAGGAACTGATGATGAAGGACAGAGAAGCTTGGTATGCTGCAGTCCATGGGGTCATAAAATATTAGACACAACTGAGCAATTGAACAAACAAAAAATAAACCTTGAGCATTTTTTCTGGGATGCAGTTAAGTTTCTTGCAAGCAATTCAATCCTTTTAAGACTTGCTTTTTTGATTTGCTAGATCTGGAGCAGTCCTCACTACTGAGGAATGACTTTCCTGAATACTCTTCCCAAAACTCCATAAATGATCAGTTTTGCTAGTTTAGCTGGAGAGAACAAGCACTTTCTCTGGCCCACCAGAACACTGGGCATTATTTCCTCTTAATATTTTCTAATGATTCTTTATTTGGCCTTGGGTAATTTTCCCACACACATATACTGATAAATATTCTTGAATACTTGAAATTGAAATCACTCAGTTGTGTCCGACTCTTTGCAACTGAAAGAGTCGCAAAGACTGCTCTCTGGAGCAGGCTCCCCTGTCCATGGGATTTTCTAGTACTGGAGTGGGTTGCCATTTTCTTCTCCAGAGAATCTTCCCGACTGAGGGATCGAACCCAGGTCTCCCGCATTGTAGACAGATGCTTTACCATCTGAGCCACCAGGGAAGTCCTGTGAATACTTGAGGAGGACCTTATTAGTGTCTCTGGGATTCTCTCTCATGTAGCTCTTTCCTCTGTCTTGTGAGCTCTAACTGCCTTGATCTCCCTGAACCCTCATCTTTCTTCCCCCAGTTCAGGGGTCCACCTGGTCCCACCTCAGTTCCCCTTTTCTGTGCTGTGGGCTGGAAACTCCATCAAGGAAATTATGGGGCTCACCTAGTTGTTTCCTGTCTCTTAAGGGTCCATTGACTTTTATTACCTATGACCAGTGTCTTGAAAACCACTATTTTATATATTTTGTTTATTTTAAACAGGAGAGTAAATCCTATCACTACATCTTTGTCCAAAGTGTAAATCTGGTCAGATTTGGAATGGGTTTGATCCCTGGGTTGGAAAGACCCCCTAAAGTAGAAAATGGCAACCCACTCCAGTATTCATGCCTGGAAAATCCCATGGACAGAGGAGCTTGGTGGGCTGCAGTCCATGGGATCACAAAAAACTGAACATGACTGAGCACAGGCACAGACAGAATTCTTTAGTAAAGACTATCTTGTACCAAACCCATGGATAAAATAGAATTTAGGCCTGGATGTAAAAGCAAAGTCAAAGTCTTCTTTTCAAAATAAATTCTATTTTAGCAACATTCATTTTTTTCTAAATAATGAAAGTAGTTCATATTTCTTGCAGACATTCTCAAAAAATATAGGAAAAATCGAAACTGCCTCTACATTTCAATCCTTACAGAGAAGTAGTTAACAATTTGGAAACCTCTTATTTAATGACTTTGCCACCTTATTTTCAACAACAGGTTATTTTGCTTTTGTTTGGTAAGTCAAAGGGCAAGGCAGAATTATCTGGCTGTGGCTGGTGCTTCAACAGAAATGGAGACAAATCTTTGTTTACATCTAGAGAGCCAATCAGAGAAGGCAATGGCACCCCACTCCAGTACTCTTGCCTGGAAAATCCCACGGATGGAGGAGCCTGGTAGGGTGCAGTTCATGGGGTCACGAAGTCGGGCATGACTGAGCGACTTCACTTTCAATTTTCACTTTCATGCATTGGAGAAGGAAATGGCAACCCACTTCAGTGTTCTTGCCTGGAGAATCCCAGGGATAGAGGAGCCTGGTGGGCTGCCGTCTATGGGGTCGCACAGAGTTGGACATGATTGAAGTGACTTAGCAGCAGCAGCAGCAGCAGCAGCAGAGAGCCAATAGCCTCCTCCAGAGACGAGGAGCCAGACAGGTTGAGCTGAATTAAAGAGCTTCTAAATGTCATCTGAATGAAGGTCCTAACAGTGGATGAATAAGAATCACACACGTGGTCCTGAGGTTTTTGTTCTCTTGGCCTATGATAGATATTCTTTTCCATAACTTAATAATTTGAAGATCTTTCCAGAGGTAAACAGTGTTTTTCAATTGAATCATTTCTTCTCAGAAATTTATAGAGAACAGATTGAGTCCTGTTCACTTTCTTTTACTAGGCAAACAATTTACATTCTATTATGAAAATGAAGTCTGCAAACAAGATTACTTTATTAAATCACCACCTCCTCAGCTTTTCTTCTCTGCGGTAAGTATTCACAAAAATTTAACAGGCCTCCCACCAGCCTCATGAGCATTTTTAAAATCCTTTCTCTTCCTCTGAGATTTAACTGAGTTGCAAAGTGTTTTCATTTTTTCAGACCTCTTGGAAAAAGCGGCTTTTCATTCTGTCAAAGAGTGGGGAAAAGGACTTTAGTCTTTCGTATTACAAAGACCATCATCATCGAGGTTCTATTGAAATTGACCGGTGTGTATCCAATCAAGAAAATGTTTATAACAACAAATACTAACATGTTGCATCATGCAAATTAGAAAAAAGAATTAGCAAATGTTAATTTGTGGAACCAAAACTCTAACTGAAATATGAATTTTTCAGTTAAGTTTTATGCTGAACAAAGTATTTTTAATCAGTGATAAACCAGACCTAAACTTATTTTCTAAAACTACTGGACAATTTTCAAAGCATTGATCAAACAGATCTAAAGTTTTATTCAGTTGAGATCTTAACAATTGAAAAATATTAGCCAGTTTTCTTCCTAATTTTGTATTTGCATCTGTTTCATACTTTATATCTACTAGAAATTCCAGTGTAGAAGTTGGCATCAGGAGCCATGAAAAAATGCACTCTGTACAGAAGATGTTTAAATGTCACCCTGATGAAGTGATGTCCATCAAGACCACTAACAGGGAATACTTCCTCATTGGCTGTGACAGGTAAAGTAGTGGATGACATGGAGTGTCTCCTGTATGTAGGAAAAAAAACCAAAAATATTTTAAAACAATCAATATGCCTTGAATAGAAACCAATGGCCATCACCTTATAATCAGCTATTCATGCATGCATTCTAAGTCGCTTCAGTCATGTCTGACACTATGCGACCCTATGGACTGTAGCCTGCCAGACTCCTCTGTCCATGGGATTCTCCAGGTAAGAATACTGGAGTGGGTTGCCATGCCCCCCTTAAGGGAATCTTCCCAACCCAGGAATCAAATCCACATCTCTTACATCTCCTGCATTGGCAGGCATGTTCTTTACCTCTAGTGCCACCTGGGAATACAAAATAAAAAGTAAAAAAAAAAAAAAGAAAGAAACAAAGAAACCCATGACTACAACCTTAAAAGCCATCTTGGCAGTCTTTCTTTATTGCAGTTTGTTTAGGCTGTGCTGGGTCTTTGCTGCTGCACGGAGTTTTCTCTAGTTTCGATCTGCAGGCTTCTCGTTGCAGTGGCTTCTCTTGTGGAGCACGGGCTCTAGGGGGCGTGGGCTTCAGTAGCTGCAGTTCCGGGGCTCTAGAGCATAGACTCATAGTTCTGGCACATGGGCTTAGCTGCTTCGTGGCATATGGGATATTCCCAGACCAGGAATCAAACCTATCTCCTGTATTGGGAGGCGGACTCTTTACCAGTAAAGTCCCTTAGCATTCTTTATTATGATTTTAGTCTTTATTATGCCCCTTGACACGTCACAGTATTCATTTCCTAGGGCTGCCATAACAATGTGCCATGAACTGGATGGCTTAAAATAACAGAAATTTGTTATCTCACTGTTCTAGAGGCTAGGAGCCTGAAATTGAGGTGTCATGGGCCACGACAGTTCTAGAGGTTCTAGAGAAAATCTGTTCCAGGCCTCATTCCTAACTTCTGGTAGTTTCTTGGCCTGCAGCAGCAAACCTCCAACTTTTACATGGTGTTCTTCCTATATGCACATCTCTGGGTCCAAATTTCTCCTTTTTATAAGAACACTAGTATCTTGGATTAGGACGCCCTACTCCAGTCTGACCTCATCTTCACTAATTACAACAACCCGACCTGATTTCCAAATAAGGTCACATTCCGAGGTACTGAGGATTGGGATTTCAGCACATGAATTTAGGGGGGCACAATTCAGCCCATAACAATCACCATCACCTCAGAGGCACTTTATTGCAAGAACCCAATATACAAACATCTGTGCAAGCTACATATATTAGGGAGGGGCTGTGCTCATCCCTGAAGGAGTCTTCAGTGTTTAAGAGGGGCTTCTGGGGCTGGCAAAGATGCCTAATGGATCCTTTGTAGATGATTGTCTGCTTGACAGAGAGGCTAAAGTCGGGGCAGAAAGAAGTATGGAGGAGGCAGCGAATGCTCAAGCCAGGGTATGAAGAAACTTCACCTGCTGTAGATCAACCCCAAGGCGAGAAGCTTTCTTTTCAGCCAGCCTGAGAGTCAGCAGGAAAGGAGGTGGATTGATATACATTCGTTCAAACACATCCTTCATAAACACACGCACTCCCTAACGGGAGACGCACCTGGAGAGCTACAGAAAATGGCACTGACAGATTAAGGGGCCGCTTGAGAACACAAAAGAAATACATGTCAAAGCCAAAAGCTCCAAACCCTGTGATTATACTGTTACCTCCCACTTTTCTTCCCATTTCTCTGAGCTTTCCTCACAGAGGTGGCATGAGGGTTAATTCTAGTGTGTGAGTGTGGAGGTGGTAAGGAGCCGGGGATGGGCATTTAAACTACTCGGGGGTGGGGGGAAAGTCCTTATCTGCCTGGTACCTACCCCCACTGCCTGTTCCAGTGTTCATAAAAGACTCATTCTCTGGTTCAGAAGGAGTGCAGGCACCACTGTTGCCACATGCCAGCTGAAAGTTTATTTCTTTCAACAGGGAGAAGATTAAAGACTGGGTCTCCTTCTTGTCATCACTCTGCCGGGATATAAAAGCAGCACACCAGAATACAGAGGTGACTCCATATCACTAATAAAATAGCAGAGCCCCTGAAACAGCCCTCTTTCCCAAGGGAACAATGCAAGCTTTTTTCCCCTGCTTGGCAACTGGCATTCACAAGGAATAAATAAGTGAGAGAATGTACATCCTTGTAATTTTTATGATTAACAATAGAAAAAAATACAGACACTTCAGATTTTCATTACTGGAGTAGGAGGGGTAAATTTTAACTGTGGCATTTTTTTTAATAGTAGCTGAAACTACAGTATTTTCCATCATCATTATTCAAAGTACATAACAGCTACCTTTGGAATGACTAAGTCCAGGGTGGTTTCTATAGAAATGCGTTTCACCTGTCTTGCATTTTCAATAGAATGTTTCTCTGATGTAAATGCTAGCAATTTTAAGTTGTTTATTTGCTTCATAAGAACCTTTGCTAAATTTACCTAACTCCCTTCTTAAAATAGGCTTCCCTTGTGGCTCAGGTGGTAAAGAATCCACCTGAAATGTGGGAGACCTGGGTTCAATCCCTGGGTGGGGAAGATCCCCTAGAGAAGGGAAAGGCTACTCACTCTAGTATTCTGGCCTGGACTATACAGTCCATGGGGTCTCAAAGAGTCAGACACAATTGAGTGACTTTCACTTCTCACTTCACTTTTCTTAAGACAGACCTTTATTAATGAAACTGGCCTCTAGGTACCATTTTGACATGGTTTCTAGGTTGTCCTATGCTTAGAACAAAAGCAGAGGCCAAGGAAAAAGGAAAAGCAAGGGTATGTCTGTAAGTACTCAGATAATTAGAGAGAAGGGGCTGGGTACAGAAGGATACAGGGTTGAAAAGACAGGGAAACTCAGAGCATCTCTGAAGTCCAGGCTGGAAGTCCTCAAGGGTTTGGGAACAGGAGAGGGACAAGATCAGCTTTAATCTTAATGGGAGCAGGCTGACCAGCAGTATAAATGCTAGTGGTCAAAGATTGGGAGCAAAGACCCCAAGACCAGGCTGTTGTTTCATTCTAGACCAGGGATCAATTGTGCCCTGATTCTAATCTTCCTTTTTCATAAGCAGGAGAAACTCTCTCAGGTGATAAAAGGCCCTCTTCAGACCCTCTCCTTGGACCTTTCCGCATGCCAGAGGCTGTCAGCGCCACCATAGCAAGAAACAGTCTTCCAGACATGGTAATCAGATTTACCTCTCTTTGTTAGGACACCATGCCTGGAGCTAGCTGATTCAGAAGTCAACTGTATTTGACATCTTCCTCAAAGCCTAACCCATCATGAATGATTCTTGGTCCTAGGATCTATCCTATATTTAGTCTGTTTCACCTACCATGATAAGCCTCACTGCTTGCCCTGCGTACCTCTAAATCTATTCTTTCATTTTGGATGCTCCTTGATACACATCCAGGTACGTATCCACATTGGGTGGAGATCCTTCAGCTAAACAAAAGCCTGGCTGGCAACCTCCTCTTTCCTTTCACCCACAGGGCAAAGATTACTTCTGGGGAAAAAAAAAAAAAATTCCCCAAACACCACTTGACCATTTGTACTCCTGAGGCAAAATCAGATTCTTATTAATTTCGTATATTCACCCAAATCAGTCTTACTTCTGTGTGTGTGTGTGTGTGTGTGTGTGACTTCAACTTCATTTCTAATGAAATCCACTTGAGAAAAAAATTATACTATATCTGCCCCTTGAAAGTGATTTGTAATTATGCCTCAGCTTTCTTAGATTTGCAGGCTTCCTAGTTTTGGATATTATTAACAAACAGGCTGAGTGTTTTTTCCTTCTACCATAGATGCTATTTTGCACCTTAGAGATGTAACCATTGGCATTCTTTTTTTTTCCCCTTTTTTACTCCTGGGTACCAGGCACATCTCAACAGGGCCTAGCTTCCTGTTTTATCTAGTTAGAGGCTCTCCAACTATTTTAAAAGCATTTTGTGGCATATCAAACGCACCAGGCCAAATACTTCACTTGGGATTTGTAGTAAGGGTGATAGGAATTAACACTGAGAAGAATAACTCTTTTCAATAAATGCCTCTTGCCCTCCTGCTTTTCAACTTCCATACCCTTCTCTCTAGATAATGTTATTGGTCATTTTGTCTGTTCATGTGGTGTATTCCAATCAGTTCCTGTTAAGGGTGCCACCTACATTGTTGGGAGCTGTTATTGTTGTTGTTTCCAAAATAGGATGGGAACCCTTCCTCATCCTCAATTCAGCATGGCCTGGCTCCGGGAGCTTGGAGCTAGAAAAATAGACACAACTTAAGTACATCTTAAAAAAAAAAGTCACTTTCTTTCAAGGACTTCCTAGAGAACATTCAGGGTTTTTTTTTCAAACCCACCTCCCCCGCTCTTTTTCTAAGGCATTGTTCTTGAAATAACTGAATTATAACAATTTTTCTGCCAGGCAAAGCAGCTACTTTGCAGAATGTCCTGCATCTATGAGGAAGGGAAGCAATAATTCCTGCTTTTCAACTTCCATACCCTTCTCTCTAAAGATAATGTTATTGTCATTTTGTCTGTTCATGTGGTGTATTCCAATCAGTTCCTGTTAAGGGTGCCACCTACATTGTTGGGAGCTGTTATTGTTGTTTCCACAATAGGATGGGAACCCTTCCTCATCCTCAATTCAGCATGGCCTGGCTCCGGGAGCTTGGAGCTAGAAAAATAGACACAACTTAAGTACATCTTTAAAAAAAAAGTCACTTTCTTTCAAGGACTTCCTAGAGAACATTCAGGGTTTTTTTTTCAAACCCACCTCCCCCGCTCTTTTTCTAAGGCATTGTTCTTGAAATAACTGAATTATAACAATTTTTCTGCCAGGCAAAGCAGCTACTTTGCAGAATGTCCTGTATCTATGAGGAAGGGAAGCAATAATCGGTGGAACCTAGATCACCCTGAAGCCTTATAATTCATACTATCACAAGATCAAAGCTAAAAAAGTGCATTGGAAACAACAGAGGTATAGAAGCAGAATACAGAAGAGGAATATTGAGCAGAAAGGGAAAAGACACAGTGTCTTGACTCTAGGCTGCTTACCTTCTCAGATGGCCCTGGGTGAAAAGCAGGAAAAGATGAGAGTGAGGATTCTGTGGCAGAGCTTAGTGACTTAGAACACCATGCACCAGAGAGAATCACTTGTTCTGAGTTCCAGGACCCAATAGTAGAAAAAAACCCTGAAAGATGTGCCTTATAATTTTCTATCAGTGGTGACCCAGACTCAAGAAGCAGATTTAAGTTATATGGGCTTCTGGATATAACCCCGGAAGATCCTCGGATGTTCTCAACCCAATTACTCTATTATGCCTTTTGCAGAAAACATGTGGTTTAATTCCGTCTCTTGCAAAGAAAAAGCATTAATTCTGTCTTGATCTCTTGGTTCAGCGTTTAATGAAAGAACGTTCTCCAGGATTCAGAGAAGCTCGCCTATCGCATGACTTCTCATCAGAAATCTCTCAAGATTCAGAAGAAGACAGCCATTATATTAGTCCTCGGAGCATTCTTTTAGAGGTAACCTCTCCCACCCATTAGTATTTATTCCTTCTACAAATATTTACTGAGCCCCTAGCAGACACTCAGAGTAGGTTCTGAATCAGACACAGGTGATGCGCTCACAGTGTTGACACTTTGATAGGCGCTAACCAGGACACACAACAGAAAAGTCCCCATGCTGAAGAGAGATGCTTATAAAATGCTCAGAGGGCCTAAGGGGTGGTAGGCAGGGGGAGCTGACTTTCAGACAGAGGCCAGGGAAGGTTCCATGGAGATGACATTTGGCCTTAATGACCTGAGGAGTCTTTTTGGATAGAAACAATAAATACGAACAGACACAATATTCTTGGGTGAGAAACCGTGTGGTATGTGCCAATCAGTATATTGATCATTCGGAAGCCCCTACTGAGAGCCTTCTGTGTGCTAATCCAGTCCTGCGCTAGGCGTGGTGGCTGCCAGGAAGGACCTGACATCATGCCTGCCCCCTCTTCCCCCGCCGAGCTCACAGTCTTACCAGTCTTACAGAATGATGCTCCAGCAGAGATGTGGTCAAAGAGCTCTGGAAGCAAACAGCAAGGCCCTATAGTATAGCACAGGGAACTGTATTCAATAACCTGTGATAAGCCATAAAGGTAAAGAATACGAAAAAGAATGTATTTATATAATATATAACTGAATCACTTTGCTGTACAGTAGAAATTAACATAACATTGCAAATCAGCTATATGTCAATAAATTTTTTTTTTTAAAAAAAAGAGCCCTGGAGGCAATAGGAAAAAAAAAAAGATTTTCTGTCTCCACTGGAGTCAGGGAAAGCTTCAAAAGATACAAAATGGCATTTGATATGGGTGTGATGAACAGTTTAGCTGAGCTCTAACCTAACACTAACAAGTGACCTATTGGGGGAAAACACACAAAAACCAGTAAAAAGACTCAGTCAGACCATGATGGATTATGAATGCCAAGCTGACTTCACGCTACAGGCAACACAGGGGGCAGTAGCAGCTTCTTAGTCAGGAAAGAGCAAAACCAAATTATCTTCTAGGACTGCTAACCCCAGGCTTCCAGGGGGCTCAGTGGTAAAGAATCCACCCGCCAATGCAGGAAATAACAGGTCCAACTCCTGGGTTCAGATGATCCCCTGGAGTAGGAAATAGCAGCCCACTCCAGTAGTCTTGCCTGGAAAATTCCATGGATAAAGGAGGCTGGAAGGCTACAGTCCCTGGGGTCGTAAAGAGTCGGACATGACTGAGCACTCACTATTAACCTAGCAGCTGATTTCAAGGTGGACAATGGAGAGAAGAGAATGGAAATAGAAGGTAGGAAGACAGAACTGGGGGGAGGGGGCTGCTGCTGCTCAGTTGCTTCAGTCGTGTCCAACTCTGTGCAATCCCATAGACGGCAGCCCACCAGGCTCCCCCGTCCCTGGGATTCTCCAGGCAAGAACACTGGAGTGGGCTGCCATTTCCTTCTCCAAGGCATGAAAGTGAAAAGTGAAAGGGGGAGGGGGCAGCAGTTCTCAAACCAGGGGGAGGGGTGTTTCTGCAAGATGATGACATGTGTTCATATGAAGGAAGCATTCTGAGGTCAAGTAAGTTCTAGAAACAGTAAAGTAATTTATACAAGCTTCTTTCGCTGTAGAAGTCTCTGCACCTTTAGTATGCAGTGGTGCATTATAAACAGCCAAGCAAAACGCAATGCATAGCATGTGACCACAGGACCCTGCTTTACTCCAGATTTTTTCATAGCCGTGTTCTCTGGGACACAATGATGGCAACTAGTCTTTTCATGACAGTCGAACCAACCGATCTGGTGATATGAACACTAAGCTATAATGTCCAGCATTTTCTAGGTACTTTATGAGATGCAAGGTCTAGTAAGGCAAATAAAACTAAGCTGGTGACTTCCCTGGCAGTCCAGTGGTTAAGACTTTGCCTTCCAGTGAAGGGAGTGTGGGTTCTAGCCCTGATTGGGAGCTAGGATGGCACGTGCCTTGCGGCCAAAAAAACAAAATGTAAAACAGAAACAATATTGTAACAAATTCACCAAAGACTTTAAAAATAGTCTCCCTCAAAAAAAAAAAAATCTCAAAAAACAAACTGGAAGACCTTTACAAAAATTAAGTGCAACACTGCCATAGAAATTTAGAGAAGGGAAAAGTTGGCAGTGGCTAATGTGGTCAGAAAGACCTCAGGCCAGGCCTGAATACAGCATCACTAGACAGAAGGGAGGGCTTCCCAGGTGGAGCTAGTGGTAAAAAGTCTGCCTGCTAATACAGGAGATATAAGAGACTTGGGTTTGATTCCTGGGGTGGGAGGATCCCCTGGAAGAGGGCACGGCAACCCATTCCAGTATTCTTGCCTGTAGAATGCCATGGACGGAGGAGCCTGGCAGGCTGTGGTCCATAGAGTCTCAAAGAGTCAGACATGACGGAAGCGACTTAGCACGCACATGGACAGAGGGGAAATAGGGGCACTCCAGGCAAAGAAAACAGCATGAAATGGGCACTAGAAAAACACTGTAAGGGGCATAGTGGGAAGACTGGCTTGTCTGAAATGAAGTGTTCCAATAATGGTTGATGATTTTTTAGGTAGGCCATCGGAAGCCCTTAGGGAATTTTGAGAAACCATTGCCCCAAATGACTCAGTTCTGACCACCTTGGTGGGAAGGCCCCAGAGGGCAGTATTTTCTAGGACCTTCACAGCCCCTTGAAGCAATTTGCCTGCCTGTGAGCATAGTAGTCTGCTCTCTACAGAGAGAGGCCAGCCCTGCATTGTGTCAGAGCCTTTGACCCAGGTGATATTATTCTATAATAGCACCAGTTGGGAGAAAAAGAGTTCATGTCATTAACTGCCTAGTGATGAAATGAAAAAATAAACAGCAATTTAGTCCAGTAGTGCACTTGTATCAGGAGTGTGGGGAATCCAAGAGAAGAAAACAAACTCTGAGTCTGCAGAAACCGTGCTGGTTCTCCAGAACAAGCTCCGCCGTTCATTCAATGGTAGACGTACTTACAGTTACAGGGATCAGAGCCATCAAGGAGGGGGCAACAAGGTACCTGGCTTATTGGTAGACTTGCGTCCTCACATCTGTGCCTCTTTTCTATAGTTGGATAATATTATTGCTCCCAATGATTCTGGTGAACTCACGGACCCCACTGGACCTCATAGTCCAGACAAGGTCTCCAAGACAGCTGAGTGTCATTACTTGTCAATGAAATCCTGGTAAGTAAAACTACCATACTCTAAAATTTGCTCTTAGCTAATGTACTGTTCAAGAACAATTGCTGTCAGTTCATTTCAAGGGTTGATATAATAACAGATGCATTACCATAGACCAAGTTTAGCATATTATTCATCTCAAAACAAGAAAAACTGAGAATGGTTTCCCTACCTATAGAAAATGGTTAGTGACATCCTTGGGACATTTTCTGTCTTGTGGGGCAGTCCTTTCCTATTTTGCATTTACATGACTTTTGTCTTCAAACTGTCCCAATATAAAGAGCTATTTTGATTCCATATCCATTTTTAGAAGGAAATTCTATTGGATTTAATTCTGACTGTGGTTGGGATTCTGCTGGTTAGATATACTTCAAACACTTAATTTTTACACGGCTGTTAGCTACTTAAATCTGATTCACACACCGTGGAAAGTTGTAGACAGACATGCTGAGAAAGCTTTTGTGTTAACTTCTTATGCTCTAGTCTTCTCAAAGAGCTGTCCCTTGAGTCTGTTGATGGCAAAGAGGAATTTCAGCCCCTGGCAGAGATCCAGAATGGGGAGCTTCATCAGCAAGAACAAGCCTCAGGAACTCACTTTTATCTTCCACCTGCCAATTCCGAAGCACAGACCACGAATGACACAAAGCAGTCGGCCTCACTAACTGTTGTGCAATTGTCTATATTAATCAAGTAAAGTCTTCATTTCTAAAACATTATGGGCCCATAGAGCAAGGCAAACTTTCTTTTGTACTCAGAATTCACATTTTCAAGCAGTTCCTAAAAATCTCTAACTTGGCCAAGAATCTGACCTTGGCCTTGTCACTGAAGCACCAGAGCTAGGAATACATGGTCTCTGGGCTGCGGGTGGCGCTTTCAAGTACTTTTAAAAAATTCTGTTAGCTGGTTTTTCAGATTCTGGAATTTTGGATCATTATGATCAGGTTAACACAACACCCAGATTTTACTATTAAAATTATGGGTATGCAAGCCACGTCAGCTTTGGTTATAGACCAGGAGAGGGGATCAATTAGGTTTTAAATGATGCCAAGAACAATTTGATGAGATTGCTCTCAATTTTAACTCTTTTTGGTGTCTCCTTCAGTGGAGAAATGTGCAATCTGATGTGATACATAATGAATTTAGCCCAATTTTTACTTCTTTTTGTCTACCATCATGAACCCATTCCAGGAGGGATGAGGGAAGGCATTAATGAGGAACATAAATCTATGTTCCTCTCCAAATGTTTTAGATAATCTTTAACTGGACAATACTATCTCAGGTGTCAGAGGCTAAGTTCACTCAGGAAGTACAGATCAGAGCCTGAGATGTCTGATTTTTGCAAACATCTTATCTTACAGTAATATCCCAGATGAAAGCCAAGTGCAGAAACTGAATGTGTTCCTTTCTCTTCCTGACATCAAAAATTATCTTGTTCTCAAAGAAGCTGCAGGACGGATATGGTAGGTAGGAGATTTGAGGGTTATTGATTGTAAATGGGATTGGATGATATGAAAACAAGAATTACATCTTGAAGTACTGTACGTGGCAAAACTGACTGGAGAACTTGGACTTGGGTTACCGTTGTTGTGCATGCGTGCTGAGTCCCTTCAGTCATGCCCGACTCTGTGCAAACCTTATGGACTATTGCCTGCCAGGCTCCTCTGTCCATGGGATTCTCCAGGCAAGAATACTGGAGTGGGTTGCCATGCCTTCCTCCATGATATTGTCACAAAGTGTCTTTGATTGAGAACATTGCTGTATAGGAGAGTCAGCTGAGAGTGGGTGGGTATAGAAGGACCCAAAGTTCCAGGAACCAGTAAATTTCTGCTCTTTTGAGTAGGCAGGGATATGTATGGTCCAAGGAAATCATGCCAATCAATGGTCAGTTTGGGTTGCCATGCCTTCCTCCATGATATTGTCACAAAGTGTCTTTGATTGAGAACATTGCTGTATAGGAGAGTCAGCTGAGAGTGGGTGGGTATAGAAGGACCCAAAGTTCCAGGAACCAGTAAATTTCTGCTCTTTTGAGTAGGCAGGGATATGTATGGTCCAAGGAAATCATTGCCAATCAATGGTCAGTGATTATTTTATGAATGAATGAAGTTATTGAGGTCAACAAGAATCTAAGATCTAAGAGAGAAGGTGTGGGGCGGGAGGGGGGAGGTGGGGGTTGGGATTGGGAGTTCATGTACACTCGTGGCTGATTCATGTCAATGTATAGCAAAACAAATACAGTATTGTAAAGCAAAACAAACTAAAAAATAAAAATTAATTAAAAAAAATAAAAATAAAAGAAAACGGCATGCCAGGGTAGAAGATGTCCAGACATCAGCTAAACACCTGCTGGTCAGGAAACTCAGACACAGAAGACTGTGTGGCAGAGAATTTCCTTAGAATGACCACTGTTTATTTGACTCTATATTCTTTTTAAGACTTTGTAACTCATTTTGATGGAAGATGAATTTTATAAGAGAAAAAAGCTTGCTAACATAAACATCACATGTCAACTGTCTTATAATTTTATTAGAGGGCAGAAACCATGGCTTGCCATTTTTCCAGACTTCCCACAATCCAAGGCTCAACACAGTATTTGACAGGAACTATAGACTTCTCTGTGTCTGAGCTTGCTTGTCTGTTAATTTATTTACGTGTTCATTGGCCATTCATTGTGTAATCATTATGTGCCAACTTTCAATAAATACTTAGCATCTTCTGTTTATAGGATTATAAAAATATTTTTAACGGTGGTACCACATGTATAGGGTCTCAAAGCCTGGTGGAAAAGATAGCTATATAAACAAGTAAATATAAAATTGCATTTTATTTAAATATACAATAAGTGAGGGGCTCACACAATACAACAGAAACCCAGAGGCAGGAGAGATTAAAGGAAGTGTGAAGAGGGCTTTGTAGAGGTAGCATATTTTGGAGTAGGATTTTGGAAGAAGGTTCAGGCTGGTAGAGTAATGATAGAGGAAAAAATATTCCAAATAAAAAAAGGAGTTTGATTGTTTCAGATACGGTGAAACACAGCTAAAGAAATTAGTAACAGTAGTGGTAGAACAGACTAGAGTGAGGAGCCCAATCTGTGTCCCCATCTGTGCCCGGCATTCCCAGCGGGCATCGACTCACACTTGTTTTGGATGCTGTTCCCTCATTGCAGTGTGGCTCAGTGGGATGCCCCCCCACGTCTGGGATGCTTATTTTTTCATGGAGATCACCTTTTGGCCGTGAATGACCTGAAGCCCCAGAGCCTGGAGGAGGTCTCCTTGTTTCTCTGAGGAAAAAATATTCCAAATAAAAAAAGGAGTTTGTTTCAGATACGGTGAAACACAGCTAAAGAAATTAGTAACAGTAGTGGTAGAACAGACTAGAGTGAGGAGCCCAATCTGTGTCCCCATCTGTGCCCGGCATTCCCAGCGGGCATCGACTCACACTTGTTTTGGATGCTGTTCCCTCATTGCAGTGTGGCTCAGTGGGATGCCCCCCCACGTCTGGGATGCTTATTTTTTCATGGAGATCACCTTTTGGCCGTGAATGACCTGAAGCCCCAGAGCCTGGAGGAGGTCTCCTTGTTTCTCAGCCGGTCCATCCGGAGGAGGTGAGTGTTGCTGATTGGCTCCAGGCAGGGCAAGAAAGAACAAGATCAAGGCCTTGGTTGACATCTGAACAATACTCTGAAGACAAATGAGAAGTTTCAGTCCTCAGCTGCCAAATGTAAATAAGAGAATCAGAAGTGTAAATAACACTTCATACTACACATCTAAATAACAAGAATGTTATTTTAGGACCCTTTTATAATTCTTTCGTATAAAGTAGTATTTGGAGGGAGCCCTGGGCTAGGAGACTGAAACAGCTGGGTTCAAGACCTCAGACTCAGCATGACCTGGCGAAAAAGAGCTTGCAGGGAAATCAGACAGGCTTTACACCCCCGCCTCCTTCAACCAAATAGTGCTTCAGTTTTCTCTTCTGTGAAATTAGGGATAATGATAATACTAATTGGGCTTCCCAGGTGGCGCTAGTGGTAAAGAACCCACCAGCCAATGCAGGAGATGGCAGGAAACGCAGGTTCACTCCCTGGATCGGGATGATCCCCTGGAGTAGGAAATGACAACCCTCTCCAGTGTTCTTGTCTGGAAAATACCATGGGACAGAAGAGCCTGGCAGACTACAGTCCATGGGGTCACATGTACATATGTTCTTAAAAGGCTCATCATGTTTCTGCCTGTTTGTAAGTCCCAGTATTGTTATCCCTTTCCTGGTCTTATTTTATTTCTGACGAGCCACATGACCTTGGGAAAGTCACTTCCTTCTCTGACAAGTGAATTTGAGTTTCTTCTCTCTAAAGTGAGAGAAGGTTGATTTTCAAACTGTACTTCCTGAACCCCTGAGAAAAAGACAGGAGGAGAGGAGAGGAAAGGGACAGTGTTCAGGGCCTTAACTAGAGAGAGTAGGGTATATTTGCCAGAGTCCAGCTCCAGCAGCAAGGAAATCAGCCTGAAGGGGTGAGTGGTGTCGGTGGGGGATGAGGTAGCCTCTGACTCAAAGTAGGGGACTACATGTTTATTTCAAGCTTCAGGTTTTCTTTTTTATTTTGACCAAAGCATTAGATCAGAGGTTTACATTTTTAGTTTCCCCCACCCAGATTTATTGTCTCCAAAAATCACTGTTGCCCTATGTTGCCCTACAAACAGAGTTCCTGCTTCAGTGATTGGCTTTACTATCTATTATCTACTTCTTCTTATGTGTCCCATACTTAACTTGTGGTTACACTGTAACTCATGCCACATTCCTCAGTTTATTTCTTATCTTTCTAAATCCTGTTTGCCCCTAGCATCTTAAGATCACTGTCTCCTAAAAAGGCTTCTAGCTATTCTTAATTATTCCTAAACCCTAAGCTCAGCAAACTTCTTTTGCCATAAATGTTCCCCTCACAAACAGGTCTCAGGTAACAATCCTTCCCATGGCCTCAAGCTGCAGCCTGCACGCTCATCCTGGAACATTCTTTGTAAAGATCCTTGAACAAATGTCAATGTTTACTTTATAGATTATTTTCTGGGCACAACTGCAAAAGGCTTTGTGCCTTCTCATACTCCTCTCAAGAACAATAACCACCTTAACATTCTTTCCAGCCAACTCAACCGAAGAAAAGAAAGAACAAGTCAGAATCATAAGGCCTAACTCCTTCATCCCAGGTCCATGCCTGTGGGACAAGGAGAGGGGGTTTGGGGTGTGCCTCCATTTTGTCAGTAATGCCTAATGCGGCTCCTGACATATATTTATTATTTTTTTTTCATGTTTGAATTTCCTGTTACCTTTCCGTTCCGTTCAGTCGCTCAGTCGTGTCCGACTCTTTGCGACCCCATGAATTGCAGCATGCCAGGCCTCCCTGTCCATCACCAACTCCCGGAGTTCACTCAGACTCACGTCCATTGAGTCCATGATGCCATCCAGCCATCTCATCCTTGGTCGTCCCCTTCTTCTCCTGCCCCCAATCCCTCCCAGCATCAGGGTCTTTTACAATGAGTCAACTCTTCGCATGAGGTGGCCAAAGTACTGGAGCTTCAGTTTTAGCATCATTCCTTCCAAAGAAATCCCAGGGTTGATCTCCTTCAGAATGGACTGGTTGGATCTCCTTGCACTCCAAGGGACTCTCAAGAGTCTTCTCCAACACCACAGTTCAAAAGCATCAATTCTTCTGCGCTCAGCCTTCTTCACAGTCCAACTCTCACATCCATACATGACCACAGGAAAAACCATAGCCTTGACTAGACGGACCTTAGTCGGCAAAGTAATGTCTCTGCTTTTGAATATACTATCTAGGTTGGTCATAACTTTTCTTCCAAGGAGTAAGCGCCTTTTAATTTCATGGCTGCAGTCACCATCTGCAGTGATTTTGGAGCCCAAAAAAACAAAGTCTGACACTGTTTCTACTGTTTCCCCATCTATTTCCCATGAAGTGATGGGGCCAGATGCCATGATCTTCGTTTTCTGAATGTTGAGCTTTAAGCCAACTTTTCCACTCTCCTCTTTCACTTTCAACAAGAGGCTTTTTAGCTCCTCCTCACTTTCTGCCATAAGGGTGGTGTCATCTGCATATCTGAGATTATTGATATTTCTCCCAGCAATCTTGATTCCAGCTTGTGTTTCTTCCAGTCCAGCATTTCTCATGATGTACTCTGCATATAAGTTAAATAAGCAGGGTGACAATATACAGCCTTGACGTACTCCTTTTCCTATTTGGAACCAGTCTGTTGTTCCATGTCCAGTTCTAACTGTTGCTTCCTGACCTGCATACAGATTTCTCAAGAGGCAGGTCAGGTGGTCTGGTATTCCCATCTCTTTCAGAATTTTCCACAGTTTACTGTGATCCACACAGTCAAAGGCTTTGGCATAGTCAATAAAGCAGAAATAGATGTTTTTCTGGAACTCTCTTGCTTTTTCCATGATCCAGCGGATGTTGGCAATTTGATCTCTGGTTCCTCTGCCTTTTCTAAAACCAGCTTGAACATCAGGGAGTTCACGGTTCACATATTGCTGAAGTCTGGCTTGGAGAATTTTGAGCATTACTTTACTAGCATGTGAGATGAGTGCAATTGTGCGGTAGTTGGAGCATTCTTTGGCATTGCCTTTCTTTGGAATTGGGATGAAAACTGACCTTTTCCAGTCCTGTGGCCACTGCTGAGTTTTCCAGATTTGCTGGCAAATTGAGTGCAGCACTTTCACAGCATCATCTTTCAGGATTTGAAACAGCTCAACGGGAATTCCATCACCTCCACTAGCTTTGTTCGTAGTGATGCTTTCTAAGGCCCACTTGACTTCACATTCCAAGATGTCTGGCTCTAGATTAGTCAACACATCATCATGATTATCTGGGTCATGAAGATCTTTTTTGTACAGTTCTTCCGTGTATTCTTGCCACCTCTTCTTAATATCTTCTGCTTCTGTTAGGTCCAGACCATTTCTGTCCTTTATCGAGCCCATCCTTGCATGAAATGTTCTCTTGGTATCTCTAATTTTCTTGAAGAGATCTCTAGTCTTTCCCATTCTGTTCTTTTCCTCTATTTCTTTACATTGATTGCTGAAGAAGGCTTTCTTATCTCTTCTTGCTATTCTTTGGAACTCTGCATTCAGATGCTTATATCTTTCCTTTTCTCCTTTGCTTTTCACCTCTCTTCTTTTCAAAGCTATTGTAAGGCCTCCCCAGACAGCCATTTTGCCTTTTTGCATTTCTTTGCCATGGGGATGGTCTTGATCCCTGTCTCCTGTACAATGTCACGAACCTCATTCCATAGTTCATCAGGCACTCTATCTATCAGATCTAGACCCTTAAATCTATTTCTCACTTCCACTGTATAATCATAAGGGATTTGATTTAGGTCATACCTGAATGGTCTAGTGGTGTTGCCCACTTTCTTCAATTTAAGTCTAAATTTGGCAATAAGGAGTTCATGATCTGAGCCACAGTCAGCTCCTGGTCTTGTCTTTGTTGACTGTATAGAGCTTCTCCATCTTTGGCTGCAAAGAATATAATCAGTCTTATTTCGGTGTTGACCATCTGGTGATGTCCATGTGTAGAGTCTTCTCTTGTGTTGTTGGAAGAGGGTGTTTGCTATGACCAGTGCTTACCTTGAGGAAATAGTGACTTGGCTTAAAATTTCTAAAAACTGCTCTATTGGAAGATCTCTCAAATTTCTTCCAGCTCTGAGAGTTTATGATTAAACATGTCTTATCACTCCAATACTCTTGCCTGGAAAATCCCATGGCCAGAGGAGCCTGGTAGGCTACAGTCCATGGGATCGCAAAGAGTCGGACACGACTGAGTGACTTCACTTGCTTACTACTTATCTCATCTGCATTACACAATAACTTTGTTGGTTAGACAAATTGTACTGCCCCTACTGTCTAAATATGGAAACTTAGTAAGAATGAGTAAGTTGTTTACGCTACATAAATAGTGTTAGAGCAAGGACTCATTCATTCCTTCATTCATTTGCTCACTTGCCATTTATTGAACATCTATTGTATGCTGGATTCTCTGCTAGGTCCTAGAGCTACAAAAATGATCTTTGAGTTTAAAGAGCTTGCAGATTAGTGGATAAAACAAGTATGTGTTAGTTACAGGTACAGTGTGTGCCTTGAGATATGAGCAGAGGGCCATGGGATCACAGAGGAAAAATGAAGTTAATCTATTTGAGGGAGGCCAGAAAGGTGTCTCAGAGAAAAGGATGCTTGGCTTGGGTTTTGAAGCCTAGGATAGGAGTTTGTGTGGTGGAAAAAGAGGGAGCTTTCAGGAGTCCAGCCCAACAATCTAGTAACTGTGATATATTTCCTCTGCCAAAAACCCACACTGAGGCCACGTGTTTAATATAATCTTCTGAAAGCTACCAAACAACACTCTGATCCAGAGACCCAGGCATCAGCTCCGAAGCCAAGAAAAGGGTTTTTGCCTGGGAGCAGATCCAGGAACTCCACCTGGGCATCTCTAACTGCAGTTTATCAAGACTGCCTTCTACACTATGCACTCACTTGCAGGAGAGTGGCGGACAGCGTTTGTTTTGGGCCCATTCTGCCTCCTCACTTTCTCCTGTGTGCTATTGAGAAATATGGGGTGTTCACTGACATGATTATTGGAAGGTCAAAAAATTCCCCAACTTGCTCACCCCACCATTCCTTTATGTTAAAAAGGAATACCCGGTCCTTTTAAAAATTCAAATAGCTGGTCCCTGGAAGGAAAATAATGTTGGAAGAGGGGAAATGTGGAACCAAAAGTGTGTATGTGTGAGTGTGTGTGTTAGTCTCTCACTAGTGTCTAACTCTTTGGAACCCCATGGACTGTAGCCCACCAGGCTCCTCTGTCCATGAATTCTCCAGGCAGAAATACTGGAGTGGGTAGCGATTCCCTTCTCCAGGGCATCTTCCCAACAAGGATCAAATCTGGGTCTCCTCCACTGGCAGGCAGATTCTTTACCCTGTGAGCCATAAGGGAAGCCTAGAGAGGGTGGTCAAAGACTGATAATGTCTTAGAATAGTTGAACCAAGCAGATGCATATTCCATCCTTGAGACATGAAGCTGATGGAAATAGGGATTTGGGGTGAGCAGGGGCTGGGGCCAGGGAGAGGAGAGAACATGTGAATATAGAAGGGGAAGAGATGCTAGATTACAGGAAAAACACAGAGAGCTTCTGGTTTCCTCTCAATTTTGTCAGAGTCTGGTCCTGTCTAGTGCTCTGGTTTCAAGAGGCTTTTTGATTCTTGGTACAAATGGGCCTTTCTGGGCAGGATTAATGTATTCTGATTGTGTGTGTGTGTGTTCAGTTGCTCAGACATGTCTGACCCTTTGTGACCCCATGGACTGTAGCCCCCAGGCTCCTCTTGTGGATGGAATTTTTCAGGCGCTAATACTATAATGGGTTCCCATTTTCCTCCTCCAGGGCATCTTCCCAACCCAGGGATCGAACCCGCATCTCTTGCATCTCCTGCATTGGCAGGCAGATTCTTTACCACCAGCACCACCCAAGAAACCCCAATGTACTCTGAAATCTGCCCTGAAGTCTCAGGCCAGTGGAGGCCAGAGAATAAAAACCCATCTTCCCCCTGGCTTTTTCCTGCCCAGATTTTCTTCAAAACCAGCTTCACAGGGTGTGAATGAGGACAGACCAAAATTGAGAATCAACAGTCCTAAGGCTAATCTTTAACCATTTAATGTTCCTCTCTCTTGTGTTTTAGAAAGTAAAACTCACCATCGGTCGTATCCCAAATTCAGAGAAATTTCACACAATAGCCTGTACGTGCTCTTTACAAGACCAAGGTGTTAAAGCTTCTCAACTGGTTACATCTGTACTGGAGAAGACACTGAAAAGGACTCCAGCCATTAAAAGGGATAGAAGAAAAGATCTGGAGAGTAGCGTGCTGGGGCCCACCTCCACCAAGCCAGGACGGGCTTTGGACTCTGTGCTGGACTCTGGCCCTCACCACTGTGTGACACCAGGCAGCCAGCGCACCTCTCTGAATTTCTCCATCTGCATCTTAACAATGGAAATAACCCTCCCCTCTCTGGCTTTAGCATCAGGGATGCTGAGAGGGCCAAATGGAGTAATGTCTATGGAACTCAGTGAACATGTAAGGCCTTATTATCTTAGACTTTGTCCCAAACACCACAGACAGAGATTGGGTAAGTTTCTCATCTAAAATGCACTGTGTGTTCTGTGAGGTCATGGTCCACACAATCTCTTCTTTGTTAGGGAATGGACAGTTGGAAATACTCATTCCGGGAAGCCAAGATTCCCCAGGGAGATGTGATACCATATCAGCCTTCCCAAACACCTCCTGTTACTCATCATGTCCAGAATGTTGAGACATCAATGGCCTCTTGGATTCCATGACTGTCTTGTTTTCTTAAAGACTCAGGAAGAATTTTAGAAGTCAAAGCACTTTGAAGGTTATATCCAGCAAAATTTGCTTGTTCTACAAGTACTAAGAGAACTGCTTAGCGCTTGAAAGTTTGAAGGGTCTAAACTAATTGATGAGCTTCCTAGGTGGTGCTAGTGGTCAAGAACCCACCTGCCAATGCAGGAGACATAAGAGACTCGAGTTCAGTCTCTGGGTCAGGAAGATTCCCTAGAGGAGGGCATGGCAACCCACTCCAGTATTCTTGCATGGAGAATCCCATGGACAGAGAAGCCTAGTTGGGTACAGTTTATAGGGTCTCAAAGAGTCAGATATGACTGAAGTGACTTAGCAGGCATGCAAGTAATTGATGCATTAAACTCACTGATCCTGAAAGGTGGGAAATATTTTTTCTCATAAATAAGAAAACAAATTCAGACGACTAAAAAGGATGAATCGAATCAAGGAATGGTAAAGCAAAAGAGGGCTTTGGGAAATAGATCTTATTGGGTTGCAGTTTACACAGGAAGACATAAGGCCTCTGACTGTTTACTGATGTATTTTTTTGTGGCTCCTGGTTTCATAGCTATTTAGTGGTAGAACCAAGAATCCAAAAGCAGATATGGCACATGTCCTGATCCTCTCTTTGGATTGGGATTTAGATTTGAAAAGACCTTCTTTCTACACATAGATAGACAACACTGATGGTTCAGACAGTAAAGAAACTGCCTGCAATTTGGGAGACCCAGGTTTGATTCCTGGGTTGGGAGGATCCCCTGGGGAAGGGAATGGCAAGCCATTCCAGTATTCTTGCCTGGAGAACCCTATGGAAGAGGAGCCTGGTGGGCTGCTGTCCATGAGGTCACAAAGAGTCGGACACAACTGAGCAACTAACACTTCCAGCACATAGAGGAGACACTCAAATACAGTTTATTTTCTGTCATCTAGATTGTACAGAAAAGTATTAAAATGTTTATTCATATGCCCTATTGGATCTGTTTCTTTCTCTATTTTTGTAAAGCTCTATTGGAATTAAGGCTCTGCATTTTCCCGTTTTACTGAGATGTAGTGGACGTATAGCATTGCCTTAGTTTACGGTGTACTCTATGATGATTCGATATGTGTATATTGACCTACTGTTTCCGCTTCTAGAAATTTATCCTATGGAAATACTCACACAAATACACAAAGATACCCGTTAAAAAGTTGTTCACAGTAGCACTGTTTGTTACAACACAACAGAAATCCTTTGAGAATTGCTTAATTATAATGACTTCATGTCAGTGAACGTTCTGTGGATGTTCGAAGTTTCACATTTATGATTAGGAAAGATGTGCACAATGCCTTAAGAGTGAAAGGAGCAGGTTGCCGTACAGGACGTGGAGCATCACCAGACTTTTACAAAAATGACTGGGGTTGGTGTGTATAAAATTTCCCCAACCCTAATTAGGGAAAGAAACTCTCACCTCGTGGGGGTTGTTGTAAGGTTGAAATGGATGGTCTGTGTACAGCACCTGATGCATTGCCTGGCAGGGAGTGACACTTAGCAAAGATTAGCTCTGCCACTGCGGCTCAGACAATCTTTTTTTGTTTTTTTTGGTCTTCTTAGAACATACATCTAATTGTCAATAAGAATCATCTCTGAGAAGTATGATCACAGTTGGCCTTTGGGGGGAGACACTTCTGTAATGTTTGGATTGCTCTCTCTCTTTAACTATGAGCATATGTCATGTTTATAATGAAAAATAAATACAGGTGTAGTAAATAAATGATATATGTATTTTAATATATTTATGCATTAAACCTTCATGAGTAGAAATCAAGCCATCTTATTGAAGGAATTAAAACACCATCAAGATAAAACTGTCTGGGAATCAACAGTAGGGGTGGATACACTGCTTTGAAGCCCAGAAGTCCTTTTTTTGTTTTGCCCAGACATTTAAACTAAGATGAGATGGATGGACGAGGCTTAGCTCACAGGCCCTTCAGCCTCCCCACACTGGGGGAAGAAGAGCCTGAAGACTTAGACACTGAAGTGTCTCTATGGCTCCCAGAAGTGCTGGGAGGACACAGGACTCCTGGCTCCCGGTCCACGCTCTTCCCTGTACCATGAGGGAGGTGAGCCTGCTCCCAGCCCTCTCCTCCTCCCAAAGCATTCCACCTAAAGCTGAACCAGCTGGGGTACTTGTCATGAAGATTCTGCTCTAGGGGCTTTCTCCCACATGAATGGCTTTGTTCCCCCAGAGGAAGTCTCAGGGCAGATTTCAAGGTGTCCCCCAACCCAAAGATTCTGATGCAGTAGTTCTGGGGTGCTGTCCTGGAATCTGCCATTCTCAGGTGACCGGATGGCTGTGGACGCAGGGGAGCACTTTGAGGGAGCATCACTCCACTGGGTCATGGGGAGAGGCCCATGTATCTTCTGAGAGGCTGCAGAACACGGAACCTGCACAAGGATGACATTAAAGGGAAAATGTCCTTCATTTTCGATAGCTCTGGAGGAGGCTGATGATAATCCCCCATCTCTTCCCCTCCAGAAAAGAATCTGTTCCTTAGCAGAGAAGCTGGTTTCCACTCTTGGCTCTCTGCCACTGGGGAGTGTCAACCAAGGCCTGGAAGAAGCAGCCCGTCCTGACTCTGAGTCACTGTACGCCACTGGGAGGCGGGGGAGGTGTGGAAGCTTTAGGATGGAGAGGAATGTGGCATGGGCCTGCAGGCTGCTCCTCATCCAGTCTCATTCCTTTCCAGTGCGGGAAGCCAGCTACTCTTTCCCAGGACTTAATCTAGGTCCAAACATGGCTCTTCTTCCTCCTAACAGTGGTAGTGGTTCCAAGGAAAGCAGGCGGCTGAACTGGCCCCAAAGCCTCCTGATTGAGGCTTTTGTCCCAGCACCCACCTTTTGGAGTCTTCTGTGACTCAATGAAGAGCACTGTACGACAGCCTGCGGATGGGTGGGGGCAGGTCTGAGGCCAAGGCTGAAAGGACATGTGCCTCCAAGAAATATAATTCATGAGAGCAGAGAGGGGAGGGCAGACCCTCCTCCCACTGCGCACCCCCAGCCACGTCCACAGCCATCCTGGGTACACAAAGCCCTCTGTGACCTTCCCCTTTCCGACCTGCCCTTGATGTTCATGCCACCTGATTCCAGGGGGATGACCAGAGTTAAGGTGGAGTGGAGGGCTGCAGAGTGATGGAGCCAACTGTCCCTGCAAGGAAGAGCCCTGTTCTGGGTGTGTTTCTGGAGGAGAGGTGGTAACAAGAATGGATTATAAGCTAGCCTTGGAGACTTTCCTGGTGGTCCAGTGACTAAGACTCTGCTCTGCCAATGCAGGGGGCCCAGGTTTGATCCCTGGTCAGGGAACTAGATCCCAGATGCCAAAACTAAGACCTGCTGCAACTATATATGTTTGTGTGTGTGTGTGTAAGTCCTGGCCATCATACAATCTAGGCCCAAATCTGGTGCAGTCTTGCTGGGGAAGAAACCAGACCTGGCCATGCAAAGAGACTTACCTGAGCGCCCCAGCTCTGTGCAGTGCCTCCAGCTCCCAGGGCAACACCTTTTCTGCGCTTGTTCAACTTTCCAGCAGGCATTTGGAGCTGCCACCTCTTGGCCACTCCATTTTGCTAATGGTTGCCTCATGTCTCTAGAACAAGCCCCAGAGGGTGCCCGTCTCTTTCCACTTTGTTCTTTCTGCTGAGGACACAAACTATTCAGAGTGAAATCTAAACAACAGCTGGTAAGATATGCAGTGAACGTGCAGGGTCAAATGCATCCATTCCGACACAAAGCTGCTGACACGGGAGCATGGATTCCAGAAAGGCGTTCATCATTACATAGAGGGTGAACCGCTATGCTCTTCAATAGATGTGCGTGTGTGTGTACATGTGTGTGTGTGCACGTGTGTGTGTGTGTGTGTGCAGGTGGATGGCAGGGATGGAGTCGACAAGAAGAGAGCAGTAATAATTGTTTAATCAGCTGAGAAGCTACAGCACTACAATAGCCCCACCCCTCCCCTTTCTCTTCAAAACTTGTGTCAAATACTGTCATTGCGATGATAAAGAGAATTTAAACTATCATAAACAGGCCCAAGGGAGAGGGCTTTCAGATTCAGAAGCTGGATTAACTCGGGGTTCTTTGGTGAAGCTGAATTTACAGATAGGCAAAACATGTGCTAGTTGATGAAGTATTAGTCTAATGAGCAAGGATCTGGAAAGACCTTGGGAACCATTCTCAATATCAACTCTGGCTAGATGGTTCTGGAAATCTAAGGGTATAAGTGAACTTTGCACTCACAGTACTGAACGTGGAGCTAGGCTGCCCAATTCAGTATCTGCTAGCCACGTGTGACTTTAAATTTTTAAACTAAAGCAAAATAAAATTTAAAATTTGGTTTTTCAGTTGTATTCCCTATACTGGAATTATTCAGCAGCCCTGCGTGGCAAGGGGCTACAAACAGATACAGAGTATTTCCGTCACTGCAGAAAGTTCTAGTGGCCAGCCCTGATCTAGACTGTATGTTAAACCCCTCAGAGGGGAACGACACATATTTGCCTTGCTCAGGACCATATCTCTAGCACATAAATACAGTGCCCTGTGCGCAGCCAGTGCAATACATTTATATGAAGGGACTTCCCTGGTGGTCCAGTGGTTAAGACTATGCTTCCAGTGCAGAAGATGTAGGTTCAATCCCTAGTCAGGGAACTAAGATCCCACCTTCTGGGGCAACTAAGTCACAGGCTGCAGCTCCTGAGCCCCTATGCCCTGGAGCCTGCATGCCGCAACTGAGACCTGACCCAGCCAAATAAAAATTTAACATAAATAAATGATGTTATAAAAATATGTTGGCAGAAGGAATCACTAAATATGGGGTTATATACTTTTTCTTTAGCAAGAAAGAAGCGAGGTCTATACTTTTTCTTTATTTTATTTTGATAATGTTTTCAAATAAAATATTCTTAATGATTTTTATAACTTTTTTTTTTTTTGGTGTGGGGTCAGATCCAAATAACTTAAAAGAGCCCACCTGCAGACCTTTTTTAATATAAGCTATTTTCTCGACAGGTTTCTATGGACTATTCAGTGTTATCTTGGGAGCTTTCATAAGGACACAAACAATATACAAGACCTAAAATTCTTTTAAAAAGAGTTTATGACATGCTATAAAAGAGGAAGATGACCAAACTGTGATCTCCTGCTTACCTGATGTCATTTGCAAAGTCACTCATCTATGGTTTATATTTTAACTTATGTTCATCACAATCTTTCTGAAATTTGATAACGTTCTCTCACCATCTTAAACTCCTCTTACTGAGAGTCATGGTAATTGGCTTTATTTTACCACACTCTTAAGTATTTTCTAATAAGTCCTGGGACATGGAAGCCTTTTTTTTTTTTTTCTTATACCAAATGATCTTGGACTGCTTTTGTTTATGCTGTAGGCTGGGGAGGCAGATGGTGCCTTGTGTTCTCACTATATATACAGTAAGAGTTAATAGGCTATGAATGTGGGTATAAGAGGTTTCATGAGTAGAGCCCATTCATTTTTATTTTATTTTATATTATTTTCAAACTTCGAACTTTTTATTCTGTATTGGGGTATAGCCAGTTAACAATGCTGTAGCAGTTTCAGGGAGCAGCAAAGGAGCCCATTCATTTTTAGTATAGGGGTTCTGTGACATTAATTTGGGGTGTGTAGTTATCTTGATGGTGGTAGTGGGGCTATTGTTATTTGCCTGCCTCTTGGCTCTCAAGTGTGTTCTGGGAAAATGACTGAGGGACTAAGGAAAATTATAATAAAAGTTAGACGACAATTATCACATACCAAACTGTATGTGATAGAGGAAGAGGTGGTGGTGGAAGGGAGTGCCAATCATGACTAATGTTCAGTGAGCTCACACACACTAGTGAACCAACAACAGCTTTGTAAAACCAGGACTGTCGCTACCCCCGTGTTTTGGATGGGAAACCAAAGCACATCAGCTCTAAATAATTTGCTCAAGGCTATGGCTGCTCCATTCCATGGGGTTGCAAAGAGTCGGACATGATTGAGCGACTGAACTGAACTGAACTGATGGCTGAAAGATGACAGAAAGCGACAGTGATACTCGCTCAGTTGTGTCCAACTCTTTGCAGCCCCATAGACTGTAGCCATAGGATTCCCCAGGCAAACATACTACAGTGGGTAACCATTCCCTTCTCCAGGGGATTTTCCTGACCCAGCGACTGAACCCAGGTCTCCTGCATTGCAGGCAGATTCTTTACCATCTGAGCCACCAGAGGAGCCCCTATCCATGACAGAGCCAGAATTTATATCAGACCGATTGGCCTGAAGACCAAAGGCCACAAGTCTAACTCTACATCACACTGAAAGCTTCTTGGAAAAAGAGAGGACTTGAGCTCAGCAAGTAATCCACAGGCAACAGGAGCACAGACAGGAGTGAGCACAGTGCGTACTTTCCAAGTGCAAACAAGAGCTGCGTGGAATGACTCAGATTTTTCATACATCCCTGATTGCAATAATATCCACTCATTGACTGGGCCTCTTGCCCAGGAGAACCATAAAAGTCGACACCTTCTGTTCCAGGAACCAGGGGGATTCTACAGAGGCTCCTGTTATGATTGGTTAGCATGTTTTACACCCCTCCTTTTAGATGCCATCTGGCTCCACAGGACATTCAAGTTAACAAGCAATGCACATCTCCAGTGGCACAAAGGTATGAGGCTGGAACTGTGGACAGGAGAAGAGCAATGAAGCATCTTTGAGTCTGTAAACCTTTTCATCAGGTGGCAGAAATAGAAACGCATGGATAGATAACTGCATGACAAATCCAATAGCCCTGAATTCTTTGTTAAAGTACAAATTCAGTGTTAAATGAGTAAAAGACTTAAGGATTAATCCTATTTGGTTGGTTTGGGGAGAGCCTCATAAGAAGGGTGATTTTTATTTATTCATTTTTATATTATTTATCTATTTTGAGAGGTGAAATTTTACCTATGGAAGAATGCATAACATTTACTTTATTTTCTGCTGCTGCTGCTGCTGCTGCTAACTCACTTCAGTCATGTCCGACTTCTAGAACAGGCCAAACCACCAGTGCACTAACATCAGAACATGACTGGCAGGACCAAGGAAATTCTCTAGGCCCTTACACCACCCAGTTCAGTTCAGTCGCTCAGGCGTGTCCGACTCTTTGCAACCCCATAAATCGCAGTACGCCAGGCCTCCCTGTCCATCATCAACTCCCAGAGTTCACTCAGACTCACATCCATCGAGTCGGTGATGCCATCCAGCCATCTCATCCTCGGGCGTCCCCTTCTCCTCCTGCCCCCAATCCCTCCCAGCATCAGAGTCTTTTCCAATGAGTCAGCTCTTCGCATGAGGTGGCCAAAGTACTGGAGTTTCAGCTTTAGCATCAGTCCTTCCAAAAAACACCCAGCACTGATCTCCTTCAGAATGGACTGGTTGGATCTCCTTGCACTCCAAGGGACTCTCAAGAGTCTTCTCCAACACCACAGTTCAAAAGCATCAATTCTTCTGCGCTCAGTTTTCTTCACAGTCCAACTCTCACATCAATACATGACCACAAGAAAAACCATAGCCTTGACTAGACAGACCTTAGTCGGCAAAGTAATGTCTCTGCTTTTGAATATGCTATCTAGGTTGCTCATAACTTTCTTCCAAGGAGTAAGCATCTTTTAATTTCATGGCTGCAGTCACCATCTGCAGTGTTTTGGAGCCCAAAAAATAAAATCTGACACTGTTTCCACTGTTTCCCCATCTATTTGCCATGAAGTGATGGGACCAGATGCCACACCACCCAAGCCCTTTGAATTGTCACCTTAGGCACGTTTTAAGCACATCTTGGGTTCAGAAAATGATACCAAACACTGGTGACGTCAACAGAAATAAAATATGTTCTCTTAGGGATGTGGTAGCCTAATTAAGGATATGGGTATAAAAATTGCTTAGGGATAAAATTTTTGCAGATAGAATTAAAATATATGTTCACACAAAAACTTGTACACAAATGTTCTTATCTGCCTTATTCCTAATAGTCAAAAAGTGAAAATGTCCATCAGTTGATGTATGAATAAATAAACTGTGATATACCCATACAATATAGAAAGTGAACGTGCTAGTCTCTCAGTCGTGTCCGACTCTTTGTGACCCCATGGACTGTAGCCTGTCAGGCTCCTCTGTCCAGGCAAGAATACTGGAGTGGGTAGCCATTCCCTTCTCCAGAATGGAATATTATCTAGGCATAAAAAGAAATGAAGTATTGATGTTTGCAACAACATAGAAGATCCTTGAAAAGATGCTAAGTGAAGCACAAAAAGTCACATATTATATGATTCTGTTTAAATGAATTGTCTACAATGTACGAATCCATAGACAGAAAGTATATTAATGGTTGCCAATGGATGGGAGGAGGGGATAATGGGGAGTGACTGCTAATGGGTTTAAGGTGAGAATGTTGTGAAATTAGATAGTGGCGACTATTGTATGACTCTGTGGATATCCTAAAAACCACTGAACTGTACATTTTAAAAAGGTGAATTTATGGTGTGTAAACTATATGTCAATTTAAAAAATATAAAAGAAAAATTTCCCTCACAGACTCTAACCTGGGGTAGGGAAACTGGATATCAAGGTTATCTCCCCAACCTTGAACCTTGGGTTCATTTACAGTTGATGATAAGTACTGGAGTTTCAGCTTTAGCATCAGTCCTTCCAAAAAACACCCAGCACTGATCTCCTTCAGAATGGACTGGTTGGATCTCCTTGCACTCCAAGGGACTCTCAAGAGTCTTCTCCAACACCACAGTTCAAAAGCATCAATTCTTCTGCGCTCAGTTTTCTTCACAGTCCAACTCTCACATCAATACATGACCACAAGAAAAACCATAGCCTTGACTAGACAGACCTTAGTCGGCAAAGTAATGTCTCTGCTTTTGAATATGCTATCTAGGTTGCTCATAACTTTTCTTCCAAGGAGTAAGCATCTTTTAATTTCATGGCTGCAGTCACCATCTGCAGTGTTTTGGAGCCCAAAAAATAAAATCTGACACTGTTTCCACTGTTTCCCCATCTATTTGCCATGAAGTGATGGGACCAGATGCCACACCACCCAAGCCCTTTGAATTGTCACCTTAGGCACGTTTTAAGCACATCTTGGGCTCAGAAAATGATACCAAACACTGGTGACGTCAACAGAAATAAAATATGTTCTCTTAGGGATGTGGTAGCCTAATTAAGGATATGGGTATAAAAATTGCTTAGGGATAAAATTTTTGCAGATAGAATTAAAATATATGTTCACACAAAAACTTGTACACAAATGTTCTTATCTGCCTTATTCCTAATAGTCAAAAAGTGAAAATGTCCATCAGTTGATGTATGAATAAATAAACTGTGATATACCCATACAATATAGAAAGTGAACGTGCTAGTCTCTCAGTCGTGTCCGACTCTTTGTGACCCCATGGACTGTAGCCTGTCAGGCTCCTCTGTCCAGGCAAGAATACTGGAGTGGGTAGCCATTCCCTTCTCCAGAATGGAATATTATCTAGGCATAAAAAGAAATGAAGTATTGATGTTTGCAACAACATAGAAGATCCTTGAAAAGATGCTAAGTGAAGCACAAAAAGTCACATATTATATGATTCTGTTTAAATGAATTGTCTACAATGTACGAACCATAGACAGAAAGTATATTAATGGTTGCCAATGGATGGGAGGAGGGGATAATGGGGAGTGACTGCTAATGGGTTTAAGGTGAGAATGTTGTGAAATTAGATAGTGGCGACTATTGTATGACTCTGTGGATATCCTAAAAACCACTGAACTGTACACTTTAAAAAGGTGAATTTATGGTGTGTAAACTATATGTCAATTTAAAAAATATAAAAGAAAAATTTCCCTCACAGACTCTAACCTGGGGTAGGGAAACTGGATATCAAGGTTATCTCCCCAACCTTGAACCTTGGGTTCATTTACAGTTGATGAAGCAAAAAGGCAGGAGCAGCCTTTCCTGTGGCTGACGAAGCAGTCTTTCCTAAAATACTTCTTCATGTGAAGATGATAAGAATATCCCATTGTAAGAAACAGTTGATCACCTGATTAACAATAATCTCTAACTCTTTTATAGGGGTAATTCTTATTACCATCAAATCTGAAGATATAAGTACCTCAAGGACATGGGATCTCATTTAAAGTCTCATTTAGACTAAGGTATAAATGACTACAAATCTTAGAGCAGAAGGATGGTGAGAGAGGATAAGGATGTACTCAGCGCCTGGAAGGGCAGAATGTGCAGAGCTAGATGCCAAAAACAAATGAGGAAATATACCAATAAACATACCTAGACGAATAAGATCCAGAACAAATAACATTATTAACTTGTCAAAGTAGCTGTCGACACTGGCTAAAGTGGCCAGAAATTATATTCCCTCCTCTGAAGCCTTCTTCTAGGAATTGCTGAGTAAACATAATTGTTATTTTTAGTTCAGAGTCATATATACCAGCAGGATTTTCTTGTGCTCCAAAGAAAGTTCTCCTTGATCAAATGTTTTCTGCCTTCTATGCAAATCCAATCCCACTATCTCATAAACTGCTTTGCAATCACACTTTCTTGCCACCAAAAAAAAAAAAAAAAAATCACACAAAATTTAACACTGTAGTAAAAAAAAAAGAAGTCTTCCCAAAGCCCCCCAGAATTAACACTGCAGTAGAAAGGCCTTCTCAAAGCCCAAATCAAGAGGATCCAGCTAGGAGGTCAGAAGCTCTAGCAATGAGCCAGAAGGAGGAAGAGTAGGACTTTAGTTAAAGAAGAGGGAGATTTAGGAAGAAATTGGTCTTTAACCAATTACAGATGGCTAGCAAGATGCTGCCAGCTGAACTCAGCCTGGATGCTATAATCCAGCTTTTCTTTAATTAATATCTCACACTTCCAAACAAAGTGGGTGAGATCACAAATGCTGTGCCAGGATTCCTCTCAGCTTACATAAGCCCAACTTGAGCTGGGCTGTGGGTTTATTAGGCGCTGCTGTGAACATTGTTAATGCAGTATTTATTTACTGAGCTGTATAAATAGGCTCGAAACTAGTGTCATCCTCAGTTTAGAAAAGATGCTCCTCTTCACATGTTGGCTGTAAGACATCTGCACATTATTCATTATCTTCAAAGTATCTTCCACCCTCCCTTCCTCCTTGCCATCTTTCTCTCCTAACTTGCTGAATTTGAGAGGACAGATGACAATTCAGATCATTTAAACCATATCAGGATTGCCTGGTTAACTCTCTATGAGGCAGGAGTTAAAAAGTTAAACGCTAATCTCAGCACTGTGAACATTTTTAAATGCTCATATTTAAAAACAAACTTGACCCCTAAGGTCCATCTCAAATGTCATCCTTTATCTCTTTGCCTCACTTTCTCAAGTAGAATGAATTGCCCCATCCATGTTTCCACATCAATTTGTATTCATTTCCTCTGTAGTATGTAGATCTATTCATTTTTTTTTTTTTTTGGTTAATATGTCTGTTATTCCATATAAGTCTGTGGATTCTTTGCAAGCAAGGCTATATCTTTGTCACTTTTATATTATTAGGATCTGTAAGAGTGTTCAGAATAACAAATACATGTCAAATTAAAGTGAAATGTGAGGTTACAATCTCACAATATGGAGCCTTCCCCAAAGTGCAGCTACAGTGCCCATTGCACACCAAATCTCCACTTGGTTCTAGATCTGTATACTTCAGAGATGCTAGGATGATAGAGTTCTAACATCTGTCATCAGCAAAACTCCTCTACTTTTCTCTTAAGTCAATAAGAGTATTTATTCAGTGGTGCTTAGTAAAACTTGGAGCTTAGAAGTTGTAGACGATGTTCTTTAAGATGTAGAAAGGAATGAAAAGTGGTTTGTTTGTTTGTTTTTCTGATCATCTATTCAATAACACTAGGCACTGTTTTCTATGCATTATTCCATTTCAACTTCTCAACAACTTTCCAAGGTAAGTACTACCAACCTCATTTTACAGACGAGGAAAATGAAGCTCAGAGAGGTTAAGTAATTGTCTCAAGGTCACAGATTTAAACCTAGGTGGCATGGCTCGAAAACCCATGCACTTCCTTATGAGGCTTTGGGGTCCCACTGATCGATCACCTAAGTGCCATTTGACCTTGGGCCTGGAACATTCACTTCATCTCCTAGGCCTCAATTACTGCATCTGTAAAATGGGAATGATACTACCTTTTTTGGACAGCGTAATATTGTAAGAAACCCTTGTAACCCTATCAGGCCTGTCATACTAAATCCATAGAGGACATGTGACTAGGAAGTGCTAAAATCTACCATACACACAAGGGTAATGCAGGAATTCACAGGAAGATCGAGTACATGTAAGCTAATGTTCTCTGAGAAGGCCACTTGGAACAGAAGTGCAATAAACTGGAACTAAAAGGATGAATGAGATTTGGAAAGACAAAGGAGGGAGCAGACTGAACAAAGGAAGAAAAATGAATTTGAAATGAGCATGTTAGGGAAAAGAGCACTCCACATTATGATAAAGAAAACTTCCATTTATTGTATGCTTATTATTAACATATAGCAAGAAGTGCGCCAAGCAATTTGTAAGCATTACTTTATTTAATCCTCACGCTAAGCTTGTGAGGTTAGTTGTTTGAGAAACCCATTTTACTGATGGGAAAACTCAGGATCAGAGAAGTGAAGTGATTTTTCCCAGAGTGACACAGTTTCTAAGTGGAGAACCAGAAGTCTGATTCCATGTTCTTGACTAACCAGGAAAGATGACAATGTGTTAAAGAGAGGTTATTCAGAAGAGTCTGGAATATCATATGGTTTCTGTAGTCACTGAGATTATCAGTCTATGTGGATTAATTTTCCCCACAAAATAGTAAGAAATGTGACACCCTAAAGATATCTTCCTTAAATCCCTATAATTTGTCCTACCCTTTGATGAACCAACAAACTCAACTTATTTGATTTGGACTTTTCTGGATGTTCATCGCATCATTGTATTTTTGTCATGTCAATAGATTGCGTTTTTGTTATATTCTGATGTCATTATAAAATCAAGGTGGTTTCTGTTACCTACTTTTCTTCCATTTTGAAAATTAGCTTTTCTTCCTCTTTTCAAAATTAATATCTAGTAACTTTTTTACTTAATAACTGTTCTATTATCCTATTTCGAAAAACAACAGGGAGAGGTTGGCAATGAATAAGCAGATTTATTTCTTTAATTCCATCTGATAGATGGTAACCAGATGAAACTCTTTACAGAGACACATTTCCCAAGGGTTCTTTAGGAGAAAATAGTTCTTTGAGATCTTTGTTGTCCAAATTTCTTTTAATTTCATTTAAGAGTGCCAAATGTTATTGTCATAATTTCTAGATTTGTTCTTCATGTGTCTGTTGATATTTTTTTCTTTCTCTTTCTCCCAGGCTTTTACCTCTCAGTTCTTGTCTTTGAGCTCTTTGACTAATACAGTTTTTTTCTACACGTTAGTGTATCAGAGAATTTGGCTCTCTAGAAGCTTTGGTTCTGTTATATATTTAGTCCTTGTGTTCTAAGCAATTCAAGAATTTAACACCTGACCTCTAATATAGAAGTGATATCATATAAGAAGTCACTTTCCCACTGCACGGCACAATGGGACAATCAAATACTATGACTATGTGACTTCAAGGGTCAAGAAGTGATGGGCTTCAAATTAGGCCCCCTTTGACCCTTTTGGGTTCAGAGAGCACTACTCTAGAGGACCACCAGCTTTCAAGCATCTACATATGTCTTCACTCATCTACAATGGCAAAAACTCAGTCAACCTATCGGCCAACTAACTTCAAGGCACAAATGTTCAGGCATAACCTATCTCCCACTCTTCAAGGCTTGGGCCCCCAACACTTGGTGGGAATTTGTGCCCAGAATGTGTGGCCATCTTGAAGATTCAGTGACCGTCAATTGAAGTTGCTGTTACACATTGCATTGACTTTCTCAAGACACCAATTATTAAAGACTAAAATGAATACTTAGCAAAGGATAAAGTCTTTCTAGAAGGGAAAGACTCTGGATGCCATGATTCTGGATGTCATGGCACTAGATGTAATGATTACCATTTGGAAGGGAAGAAAGTTGTGTTGAAGTGAAGAAGTGTTAGTCGCTCAGTCGTGTCTGACTCTTTGCGATCCCATGGATATCCCATGGATATCCCATGGATAGTAGCCCACCAGGCTCCTCTGTCCACGGAATTCTCCAGGCAAGAATACTGGAGTGGGTTGCCATTCCCTTCTCCAGGGAAGGTGTGTGTGTATTGAAAGCTGGCTTTTAATAATAACCACCATTGTCAATCTGAGGAACATAAATGGACAAAGGAAGAAGGTGTGGTGAGATGGTGGGGAAGTCTACTCCTGTACCCTCTCCTGTGTGCCCAACTCTTCATGGTGTCTCATGTGAAAATTCAGCTGTGCAGCTCCCCTAACAGTGAGTCTTGATTAGGTGGGGGTAGCATAGAGCAAGCTTAGCCATATCCTGTCAACCTACCGGGTCTTGGAGGGGGCCTCATATTGGAATACTTAACCAAAGTACCTTAATTTAACATAAATTCTTTGGAAAGCCACATGGGGAATTATGCAGATAGTGCTTTCTTTAGGAATGACTGGCAGGTGGAGAGGAATTGTGCAGTGGTTTCCCATATGTGAACTGCTTTTCATTTCAGGTTGGAAATAAGACCAAACTTAATCATTGCAGCAGGACTGAGTAACAGTATGTCTACGTGTTCAGTCCTTATGTCATTTTTACCCCGATTAACATTTGTCAAAAGAAATAGAAAGCTACACTGAAAACTGAAATTGCGTAGTTCAATGCAAATCTGTAGATACGTATTGAAAACCAAGTATGTGCAAGACATCCTGAAGATATAAGATTAGATGAAATAGAACTCTTCTTTCTATTGCCACCCCAGCCAGGCGTTGAAAATTGTCACAGTGAACATGTGATGGCCAACACATGGGCTGAAGATGTGAAATATAAATCAAGGTCAAAGTGGAAATCCCTTCTTTATCCCCAAATCAATGACCAACCCCAACCTGAAAGTGGGAATGGTGGTAGGGGTGGTTTAGTCGCTAAGTCGTGTCTGACTCTTGTGACCCCAAGGACTGTAGCCCACCAGGCTTCTCTGTCCATGGGATTTCCCAGGCAAGAATACTGGATTGAGTTGCCATTTCCTTCTCCAGGGGATCTTCCCAACTCAAGGATTGAACTCGTGTATTCTGCTTGGCAGACAGATTCTTTACTACTGGGTCACCTGGGAAGCCCGAAAGTGAGAATATCCGAGTATTAAATTCTCCTTGGTCTTAGTAAATCCTCCGGATTTCCAGTCCTGGTTACTTGGTGACCAGTTTGTATCTGTTTAAGAAAAAGGCCACTGGTTTAACAAATATTTCCAGCACCTCATGTTCTAGGGACTGTTCAAGGTACCAGAACTGTAGCAATAAACCCAAAAAGCGTTGCTTTAGAAATTGGTGTCACTATATTCTCCCCCTGAAGATTATCAATCTGTTAATATCTACATTTTTAAACTGTTGGAACTGGCCTAAGTATGGAATAAATACCATAGTGACTCAGACTCAAGGAAATATTTTCTAAAATCAGTTTCATTAAATTACTTCCTACTTCCATTTCTGGATCTGTTATCTCCTAAAATATAAGAAAGTAGTTACTATTCATGATACATCATCTGCTTGTTACAAATGTGAAGTTTAACAAATAAGTAATACATGCTATATTTATCACTGTGTCTACTGCTTAACTGTTACTGTGAGCAGATTATTAAAGATTACTTTATTTTATGCAGTTTATTACACAGTAAGTCTTTGAATAAGTTGAAGTTTAAGCATGCAACAAATGTATATTAGAATACAATTTATTTCTTTGAACACTTAAAAAAAATTATTTTAAAATAAAGATCCACGGAAGTTGAAAAAATAGTACTGGGAGTTCCTGTGTAGGTTTTCACTTAGTTTCTTTTAGTGAATTTTTTTTTCTTTTTTAACTTTTCATTTTGTGTAGGGATATAGCCAACTGGAAAACACTGTTGTAATAGTTCAGGTGAACAGCAAAGGGACTCAGCCATACATATACATGGATCCATTCTCTCCCAAACTCCCTTCCCATCCAAGATGCCAAATAACATAGAGCAGAGTTCCATGTGCTCTTGTTAGTTATCACAGAATACGATTTAAAGTGTTTTTCTCTATAGATTTTTTGACTGGGGAAGCAAAAGACAATGTTGATTAGTGCATTTTTAATACATAGCTGTGTTTCTATAAGACATGTTTCTGCATGTCCCAGAGTGCTAGAAAACTTTGTTCTTTGCTTCCATTTGTGGGTTCTGTTTCTGTGGGTTTTTTTGGAGAAATGTATAAAGGAATAAAATCTTCCTTACTTGTTAAAAAAAAAAAAGCAGCAAAGTTGTTGCTTTCATAGACCTTACGTTTTGGTAAAAACATCACCTCCAATATAGAAATTATAATAATGGATGTGTTTTCTACACAAAATTGACAGAGAGTATGTATTTTCTGCGAATATTTTTTAGGAAGAATTTTCATTGACTGACGTCTGAACTGAACATAAACTTTCCTGATTTTCCCTCTGTGTGTCCCATGGACAACACCTGAGGTATACAAGTTAATAAGCTTCTGTTTGTTTTTCTCTTGTTAAAAAAGTAAACTCTTCTCAATAACATTGTTGATGAAATATTAATCAGATGATCTAAGAAAAAATGGAAAATTTTATTTGAGCCAAATTTGAGGATTATAACCCAAGAAGAGCATCTCGAAACCTCTGAGAATTGTTCCACCTGTTAGAAGTCAAGGCACAGTTATATAAGTGTTTTGAGACTGAGGGCTATATGTTAAATGACATATCACTGATAGTTCACACAATCCAGATCTAAGTGACACCATGGCCCCTTACAAGATCAAGAAGAAATGTTATCTTTTAAGGAGTTGCTTACTGATGCTGGGAGAAAGTTGCTCTTCTTGGTCGAGAGGGTGTTTCTGCCAGTGGGAAGGTCTAATTGTTGTATACTGCAGATACGGCAGGGAGAGAGGAGGCCAAAGAGAAGAGAAAAATTTTTACATCTAAATCTTTCTTGTCTTGCCATAAAATATGAATTTCATTTCACAATATAAAAACTGGTTACTATTTAATTATACCCTTATTTGAAAAATAAGGTATTTTAAAATTTAAGCATAACTGTGTTATTGATTGAAGAAGGCGAAGGCACCCCACTCCAGTACTCTTGCCTGGAAAATCCCATGGACGGAGGAGCCTAGTAGGCTGCAGTCCATGGGGTCGTGAAGAGTTGGACACAACTGAGCGACTTCACTTTCACTTTTCACTTTCATGCA
Organism: Aepyceros melampus; assembly: GCA_006408695.1. NCBI lineage: Eukaryota > Metazoa > Chordata > Mammalia > Artiodactyla > Bovidae > Aepyceros > Aepyceros melampus. The sequence continues at coordinate 83,802 of SJXQ01005945.1, read as the reverse complement.
TTGAAGAAGGAAATGGCAACCCACTCCAGTGTTCTTGCCTGGAGAATCCCAGGGACAGGGGAGCCTGGTGGGCTGGCGTCTATGGAGTCGCACAGAGTTGGACATGACTGAAGCAACTTAGCAGCATCAGCAGTATTATTGATTAGTATGCATATTTTAACTGACTATTTAAACATTTAAATACACTTAACATGCTGACAATATCAAAACACTTTCATGAATTTGCTGTTATTTCTAAGATCCTAGGTCTTGCTGGAATGTTTTTGGCTTTCCCCTCCTGACAAATGTAATCTCTTGAATAACTTTGTTTTGTCCTAAGAAGTAACAATCCCACATGTGTACCCTTGAAAAGGCCTCAAATATTTTTCACTTCATAATTTTGCTACATTTGCAAGGTGGTTGGAATGGATCAGACATTTCCTAGCAACATCTTCTAGATATAAAAATCTGGAATTTAACATTCCAATGAGAAAGTGCACCATTTGGAAAAAGCAAGAAATTGATTAAGAACTTGCAGAGGTTTGCACTTATCAAAAGAATTAAAAAGAGAGTAATGTCAACAGTGCATTCAACAGTGGGGTTCCCAAGGTGGTGGGGTATTGGTGGACAGGAAAATACTTGGATATAGTCTGACCTTGACCATGACTCACTGTGCAACCTTAGATGACTAACAAGTTCTCTGCGTCCCCAACGCTCTCCAGGTTAAACCCATACCTGGCCTCCAAATAAAGAGACTTCCCTCCTGAACAACTTGATGGAGTAGATTGGGTCTCTATGAGTAATCCTGTTTCATTTTAAATAGAACCAGGTGGAACAATCCATCTTAGTGATAACATTTTGACTGATGTTGACACTAATCTCAGGAATTTAGAACTGCCTGTCTGTTTTGCAGTACCAAAGGGTGCTGAAATTATTTCCTTCCAAGTGCAAAATGATTTTAACAGAAATTTAAAAATCACACTATCTCCCCTAGATCTATTCTGGATGATCAGAATTGGAATCTTGGCTAAATCGAAAATGATAATGCTGGGAAATTCACGAGACTATAATCCTCTAGATAAAACAAGTGTGAGAGAAGGAGCTAGTGGGTTGTTTTCAAATAATTTCAAGATCACATCTCCCTAGTTTTGTAACTCATTTCTTCAGCCATGAAAATAAATAATTGCACAATATTTTCAGAACTTTAATCAGGCAATAAGACTAAAAACGAATTTACTCTGCCTCCCTTTCATGTGTCCTTATATTTTGCAAGGCTATATTTATTGGAAATCTTTTAAGTTCAGTGAAATTTTCAAATTCATCTTGTTAAATAATGAGTTATATTCTATTACAAAATGTTTTCCATAAAAATTGCACTTGAGACTAACGCTGGCAATTCTCCCCCATCAGACTCAGAAAGCACTTAACAAGACTGTGAATTTTTTGTGTGTTTATAAAATTTTTGAAGCTAAGGAAAGGCCTAAAGGCCAAAGACACCAGATGAGTTTTTTTGTTGTTACTTGTGGTAGTTCAGTTTGGGGTTTGGCTTTTTTCTAGAAAGCTCACACGGTTAAAGAAAAATGCCACAGCTGTAGTTTCCTAAATGCCAGGAAGTCCAGCAGGTCAGAGTGTCAGGGTCTCACAGGTACGGGTGATGGATAGATTCTGACGTTCTGTCCTGACAAGATACAAAGCCTACCGACCATAATGAGGATGTATAGGATAAGCAGTCTGACGCTGCTTTCTCAATTCACCCCACCCTCTCCTTCTCCCATTGTGTCTAGAAGTCCGTTTTCTACAAGCAGCACTGACATACACACCCTGTGCTGTGGTGTGTTGTGCTTAGTCCCTCAGCCACGTCCGACTCTTTGCATCTCCATGGACTGTAGCCCATCAGGCTTCTCTGTCCATGGGATTCTCCAGGCAAGAACACTGGAGTGGGTTGTCACGCCCTTCTCCAGGGGATCTTCCCAACCCAGGGATCAACCTCAGGTCTCCCCCATTACTGGTGGATTCTTTACTGTCTAAAGCCACCAGGGAAGCCCCAAAATACTGGAGTGGGTAATCTCTCCCTTCCCCAGGGGATCTTCCCGACCCAGGAATCAAACTGGGGTCTCCTGCATTGCAGGTGGATTCTTTACCAGCTGAGCTACGAGGGAAGCCCATATATACACTGCTGCTGCTGCTGCTAAGTCACTTCAGTCGTGTCCGACTCTGTGCGGCCTCATAGATGGCAGCCCACCAGGCTCCCCCGTCCCTGGGGATTCTCCAGGCAAGAACACTGGAGTGGGTTGCCATTTCCTTCTCCAATGTATGAAAGTGAAAGGTGAAAGTGAAGTCACTCAGTCGTGTCCTACTCTTAGCGACCCCATGGACTGCAGCCTACCAGGCTCCTCCATCCATGGGATTTTCCAGGCAAGAGTACTGGAGTGGGTTGCCATTGCCTTCTCCAATGTATGAAAGTGAAAGGTGAAAGTGAAGTCGCTCAGTTGTGTCTCACTCTTAGGGACCCATGGACTGCAGCCCACCAGGCTCCTTCATCCATGGGATTTCCCAGGCAAGAGTAGTGGAGTGGGGTGCCATTGCCTTCTCCGAATATATACACTACCATGTGTAAAACAGGTAGCTAGTGGGAAATTGCTGTATGACACAAGAAGTTCAGACCAGTGCTCTGCAATGACCTAGAAGGGTGAGATGTGGTGTGAAGTGGGAGGGATGCTCAAGAGGGAGGGGGTGTATGTATACATATAGCTGATTCATGTTGTTGTGTGGAAGAAACCAACCCAGCACTGGAAAGCAATTATCCTCGAATTAAAAACAAATTTTAAGAAAAGGATAAACATGGCATGTTTTCCTTTGGGCTGTTTGAGACTGGGATTGCCTAGGGTGTAAAAAAGCTTCCTGACCTGCAGCCGACACAATACCTCCTGGGAACACAAGACTAACATTTATTTATTCTAATAGATGTTCTTGCGATCATCTGTCAAATTCACTTCCAAGGAAATCAAACTCCCTTTCCCATCCATTTGTAATTTTTGAAAATATATAAGATTTGTACATGATGCAAGGTGTGTGTGTGTGTAAAACTTATATATCATTTTCCCCTTTTGAAATGTTCAGTTTTCCTCATGACTGGATAGAAATTCAATCTCGAATAAATTGCCTGTTTAATCTGCCTGCTTATAATAGTAAGAAAGCCTCTGACTTAGTCTAACACTGACTCATGTGTTAAAAGAATGCCAAGCTTACAGGAACATTAAAATGAAGTGCAAGCACCTCTTTCTGAGTTATATATTATCATAGCTTTTAGTAAGAAATGCAGTAAAATAATAAAGGTAACTTATTTTAGGTTGGATTTCTGTTTAGTCATGAGGAAAATCCTAAAAGTTTACAGAGAAAATAATTGATTTCTATTTTTTTAATCCATAAAAATCAGCTAGAGTCACAGTGAGTTGTATTAATGGTATGAAATAAACTGGGGTACTGGTCTCAATATGAAAAAATTGAATGCATATTTTTCACAGTTACATTACCTTCCTATTATCTGTACTAGTGAGATTTGATTGATTTAGGTTGGTATCTCTCAACCCTGGCTACAATTTAGAATTCTCTGGCAAGCTTTTCAAAAAAATACCAATGCATGGGGTCCTCCCCAGACTGAATTGAATCAGAATCTCTAGGGATGAGGCTTAGGCATCAATACTCGTACAGTAACTTCTTTTTTGTGGGGGCGCAGCATGTGGCATGCAAGATCTTAGTTCCCTGACCAAGGATCAAACCCGCAGTAGAAGCACAGAATCCTAACCACTAGGCCACCAGGGACGTCCCCGGCATCAACTCTCTTGAAAACATCCCATGTGGTTCTGATATGCAGGTGAAGTTGAGAATCATTGCTTTACAGAGAATCTGACCCTAGAAACAAATGATCGCATGGTCTATGGCCTAGAAGGTGCCATTGCCGATTTACTACCAGCAGGTAGCACTAGAGGGAAATAAAAACCCAGGCCAGATGCCAGCCCTGGTTAAGAAGCCTGACCCAGGGGGCCCCAAAAGGAATCTTTAAAAATTGGAGGACTTCTTGAAAATTATTCTCAAGGTTGTGGTTTTTTCGTTTCTAAAACTTATATTTGGGTCTGATATTTGGAAAGTTCAACACATTTATCCAAGGCGAAGATGTATGGAAGACTGGAAAATGGAAGGGGGAAGAAAAGAAATCACAGAATAAAAGATGTTTCTTTTTCAAGGACATCTTTGCTTCCAAATAATGCAAAGTTATTGAGAGAAAGAGCTGTATCTGTCTATATTTATGTCTGTATTTATATCCTACATGTTTGGGATTTGGAAAGAATCATGGAATTTAAAATTAAAGGCAGAGGAATCCTGATGCGATGACAATGAGGTCTTGAGCAAATTAATCTCTATAACCCCCAGTTTTCTCATTTGAAAAATATAGCTTAGATGGAAAAACAATTGAAATGCAAACCACATACAAAATTTTCAAGTGTGCAACTACTCATTATTTTCTTTAAAGTTGGCTTTCAAGTATATTGGAATTCAAGGTCAATCTCTCAGCAACCATTCTTTGAGAGTCTCCCATGTACAGAGGTGTATACTAGGGGCTTTATCTAATGATGACCCTGACTTGTTACCAAGTATGGTTAAGAATACTCATCACAGGAACTTCCCTGGTGGTCCAATGGCTAAGACTCTGTGTTCCGAATGCAGGGGGCCTGGGTTCAATCCCCAATCAGGGAATTAGATCCCACACGCCACGACTAAGATTTTGCACACCACAGCTAAAGATCACGTATGCTGCAACTGAAAGAGCTTGCATGCCACAACTAAGACTCAGTGCAGTCAAATAAATAAATACTCTTTTTTTTTTTTAAAGAGAAGACTTCCCTGATGATACAGTGGATAGGAATCCACCTGCCAATGCAGGGGACACAAGTCTGATCCTTGGTCCAGTAAGATTTCACATGTCGCACACAACTAAAGCCCAGGGAGCCACAACTACTGAACTCGCACTCTAGCACTTTAGAACCCTCTGCTGCTGCTGCTAAGTCGCTTCAGTCGTGTCCGACTCTGTGCGACCCCATAGACGGCAGCCCACCCGGCTCCGCCATCCCTGGGATTCTCCAGGCAAGAACACTGGAGTGGGTTGCCATTTCCTTCTCCAATGCATGAAAGTGAAAAGCGAAAGTGAAGTCGCATCCAGCTCTTAGCAACCCCATGGACTGCAGCCTACCAGGCTCCTCTGTCCATGGGATTTTCCAGGCAGGAGTACTGGAGTGGGTGCCACTGCCTTCTCCTTAGAACCCTCAAGATGCAACTAATAGGCCCACACGCCATGAACACTGAACCCACGTGCCTGGAGCCTGTGTTCTGCAACAAGAGAAGCCACCAAAATGAGAAACCTATGTGCTGAAAAGAAGAGTAGCCCAGCTCACGGAAACTAGACAAAGCCAGTGTGCAGCAACAAAGACCAGTGCAACCAAAAAATAATGAATGAATTAAAATATTTTTTAAAAAAGGATATTTATCACAAAAGTAGCCATTGTTCTAAATACTTGTACAGCCTTGACTTTTTCTTGGTGTCTCAAACTAGCTAATAAGGAGTTAAAAATTCAATTAAAGTTACTTAAGTGTGACTAAAATAGGACATTCTCTTCTCAGCAACTGGAAAGAGTGCTGGCTTCTGGAGAACAGCCGAGTTTTAAAATGTTTATATCCACATGTCCTCCTGCCCCAAAAGGCTTAATAAAGATTCTGGTTGGAATTAAATTTACAATACGGTGACTAGACATTTCATTTTTTACTGAGATGCAGTCTAATCCCCTTAGAGTATTGCATTTCATCTATGTAAATATCTACAATTTGCAGATGCCTGTCCCTCCTCTAATAAATTGCAAAAGACTGTTGATGATATTTGGCCTCCCAAGAACTCACAGATTTGTTTACAAACTGTATCCAGTATAATTTTCAAGCTTTGCAATCAGAATTGTGAGCCTTAGCAGTCAGCTGCTTGGGCATTTCATAACACATAGCCTTGGACTGATAATCCTACACTTGCTTGAAGGCCGTAACCCCTCAACTGCACTGTAGTTACTGAAGGTCAGATACCAAGACCTTGGTTTCCTGTCCCTTCTCACAGTCTCCTATACATCTAATTCAAAGATTCTCCATGATACAGAAAGTGCTGGAATTGGATGGAGTATGGGAGGGCATTTGATCTAACAGTTTCATCTTCTGAGTAAGGTTGAAACACTCCAGAAACTCCAAAGACATGTCCATGGTAACTCAGTAGCGAAATGAGAACTGAACCTAGCACGCCTAACCTCTAGATTCATTGGATGAATTGGTAAGAAGCATTAAACATCACACAGAAGATCTGGTGGTCTGAAAGGCTCCCAGAAATAAGGAAGCAATAAAAAGTGTGGAGTCAGTCTATTCCCCTTAGCTCCCTACAGGTCCCCTGAGATGGAATGACACCAGGTTGCCAGTCTTAGTGGAACGCATGAAAGCAGATATAAGGATGTGGAACAAAAGTGGAAGCGGTCTTCTGTTCCAACCTACCTCCAGGAACTTTCCCAGCTTGTCAGACCTGGTTCTTGAAAGAGCACAAACTGATAACTGAAGCTCTAAGTAAGGACTTTCAGGACATCGGCTTATATTGGTCTGGATTTAAGTAGGTGAGATGAGTGGGAAAGAGATTTGTAAATGACAAAGCACCAGACAAGCAAAAAGGAGATTATTGTAAATCATTTACTTTAATCCAAAAAAGACATGACTTTCATTTGTACTGTCAACATATGGAATCACAAGAAAAAGTATTAAGAATGTTACAAAACTCAGTCTCAGCTTTTATAATGCAGAGTGGCCCTACTTGTTCACTTCGTCACAGGAAAGCCTCAATTTGCTACAAGGGAAGTTCTCTGATGATACTCTAAGATACATAAGAAGCACATATCTTTTATTGGATTCAATTTCATACGTGCCTAATATTTCTAAGGCTGACAAAACACCAGAACATAAGGACAGCTTTTGTGAGTAATCCTTGTGTAATATAATGATTTCAGGCATTCCAGAATCTGAAATGTCAGTTTCAGCTCTTGCTACTTGATTCATGACAAGAAATCAGTGACATATTGTTACAACTCAGCCAATGAAAAGTCACCATACTTAGACCCTCCAGGTTTTCCCAGTGGGCTTTCTGTTTATAAACAGTCCCTTCCAACTTCCCCTTCTCCGCTATAAAAGTTTTCTCTTTTGTTTTACTAGACTTACATGTGGTTCACCATAGTTGCATGCCCTGAATTGCAAGTCTTTGTTGCTCCCAATAAACTTGTTTTGTTGATCAAATAAATAGCTGTTCTATTGTTTGAGGTTAACAAGAGTCAGTAGGGAAGCAGTATTTGTTGAAACCTGTAAGGACTGTATAAAAATGGAAAACTTCATAATTTAGTAATATAAGCCTTTATAAATACAAAACAGAATTTTTTTCTATCTTATTCATCATTCCACAAAATGTTCATTTAATCAATGCAGAGTGGATTACTGACAACCAAAAACCTTTAATTATTGACTTTTCTTCTTTTTTTTAAATATTTTTTTTCGGGTTTTTTTTTTTTTTTGACAGTTTTCTTCTTGGAATATTCCATTCTTCAATCCCACTGTTTATTTTAAATGATCCTATTTTTGACAGAGTGACTTTGCTGTAAGTGTTTATAAAAATTTCTTTCTTCTATTCTTATCCATGAACAACAGTTTAAGAGGTGGGTCATTATAAAATTGAGGTTCCCCTGGTGGCACAGTGATAAAAATCTGCCTGCCAAGCAGGAGACATGGTTCATCCCTGGCTTGGGAAGATCTCCTGGAGAAGGGAATGGCTACCCACTCCAGCATTCTTGCCTGGAAAATCCCATGGACAGAGGAGCCTAGCAAGCTATAGTCTATGGGATTGGAAAAGATTCAGATGCGACTTAGCAACTAAACAACACCAGCGTTACAGATACAACATGGAAAGCACAGGCGCTTCTCTGGGTGTTGTTTGTTTGCTTGTGTCCTGGCTTATTCTCAGACATCAGGTTTTCAGGGGTACCTGATGTTTTATCTAACACCATGAGGTGGGTTGTCTTCCCTCCCCTCTGTTATGTCATTTCTGATTCTCTTCGGGAAGCTCCTGCACACTGAGTTCACAGCAGAGAAAACTCAGAAACATGGGTTTGCATTTCAGGGATAAGCCAGCCACCTGGCCAGGCACTGGGTCTCACTGTTTTTCCGCCTCGGATTATAGTACTATTCCATCAGCTGCATTTCCTGGCTCTACAACATGCAGACTGTGGGGAATGAGCCACTGTGCCCGCCACGAGGCAGGAAGAATGTCTCCAGCATGGAGAGCTGGCAGTAAATTGTGCTGGAAATTCACTGCGGTACAGTGTGCTGAGATCCCTAAAAGAAGCCACTTCCTTATTGAAACTTTGTTTTCAGGTGTGTCATCTCTTTCCATATACATGAAGTGAAGTGAAGTCGCTCAGTCGTGTCCGACTCTTTGCGACCCCGTGGACTGTAGCCCACCAGGCTCTTCCGTCCGTGGGATTCTCCAGGCAAGAATACTGGAGTGGGTTGCCATTTCTTCTCCATCCATATACATAGTACGGATTATTCTTAAGCCCCCTGCAGATGAGCTTCCTAATTCATTTTCTTTTTGAGACTTATGATGTTGGTATCTTTTATGCTATCTGACTATGTGTCATAGCAATGCAGCAAATGTTTTCTCTTACAATATTTGTACACACATCCTTCTTTAGTGTTTCAGGATGCTTAGAGCTATGCAACACCCACATTTCTTGGCTGGTGATGCAAGTTCTAGACACTGTTAAATTTTATCCTTCACAGGGAGAAAAACAGAGCCCTGAGTCCTATGGATTAAAGCAGTGATTCACAAAATTTTGGTGACATTAAGGATCATCTGAGTCCTTCCTCCTTAACTATATAAAAAAAAAAAAACCACCCTGCTAACCCTGCATAAACTCCCAGGTCAACCCCGCTAGCCCCCTTGGAGATACTGATTTAGGTCCAGAAATTTGTCTTTTTTTAAAATTAGGGCTCCAGGTGATTTTAAGAAATGCTCACAGATCATGCTCTGAGAAACCTTGGAATGGAGGAGAGCAGTCTTAGGTTTACTCACCTCCTTATTAAGCTCTTATCTGAGGGTTCTCTAAGCTCAGAAAGAAACTCATGAGGAGCAGAAAAAGTCCTTCTGGGAGTGAACTGCACATTCAAAAGTGGGAAGTTTCTGGAGGCCTCAGAATAGATACAGGCAAATGCTTTGTTTCAAAAACTGGTCTCCTTTCATCACCTGGTTGCCTTCTTCTTCTCCTTCCTGTTCTCCCCTCCCCCTCTCCTCCTAATTCCCTTCTTCCTCTTCTCTCTCTTCCTCCCTCACCCTCCTCCCTCACCCTCCTCCCTTTCCCCATCCCTCATCTCTCCTCTCCCTCCTCCTCCTCTTCTTCCTTTTTTGGTGCACTATATTCTTTTCTCCTTTCACTATCCAACCCCTTTTTCCACGAGCTATTGCACAGTCCGTCAGGTGACTATTTTTAAGAAGATGGAGTAGGTAGAAATTATCAAATGCTAGTAGAACTGAAAGACTTCTGGGAAGCGAAGAGCTGCTCTCCGCAGAATCTTGGCATTGGTTGGGAATAAATTACCTTTCTTATTTTTAGGGTGAATCAGATAGGTGTGTAAAGTGGTGGAGAAATTCAGCAGCACTCCATTGCTCAGATCCTAGCAAGGGAGAATTCACCATGCCACCCCCACCCCCAGCCCTCCCTACTCCACACAAACACACCCATTACCAGGAACAGGCAAACACAGAGTCCAAGTTCCTACCAAATTCAAAGCCATCACACACACGGGCACTAAGACTCTGCCACAAAGAAAACCTCCAGGAACTGATTATCAAGATTAGTCACCAGGGTGACTCATAGCCTAAGAATGCGCAGAGCATTTGAAGTAGCCCTTGGGGAATGAGAGGGTAGCAAGGCTAATTTAAGATGTTGCTAACACAGACAAAGCTATTTACAAGCAAGGCCTTTCATTCTTTTATCGGTGAAGCAAACCAGCTGCCCAGTTAGTCTTGACACTGTAATCTTACCAGTAAATGGCAGATGGCGAGCAACATCCTCTCTCACCAGGCCAGGATATGGCAAAAATAAATTGTCTCCATTGGACCCTTTTAGGGATAAACAGCAGATAATGCTTAATATCTTTTGATCATGTCACTGTTGGGAAGATAGGCACTGCCAAAATGGATGAACAATTACCAGTGGGGTTTGAATTCTGGTGGGTTTGTATCTGTTTTACTTATGGTTGAAGAGCTGGCTCCAAAGACTGAGAGAAAGAGAGAGACAGGGAACTTTAAAAAGCCACTCTTTTTTTCCAAAAGCAAAATAGCTCTGTCCTCTACTGCTCCAACTAGGGGCCAGACCTCTGTCTTGGTTTGCCTCATAGAGAATTAAGCCATCTTCCATCTGGGAAGAGAAAGGGGTAAGAGAAGGGAAAGGCTGCCCACTTCAGTATTCCCAGCATTGCCTGGGAAATTTCACGGACACAGGAGCCTGGAGGGGTATAGCCCATGGGGTCGCAAAGAGTTGGACACGACTGAGCATTAGCTCCGTAGCCATATAGGTCTTACCAACTGCTTGTCTGACACCTTGCTTATCAAGATGAATAATCCGAGTTTGCAGATTTGTTCTGCTCTCATGTGCTCACTATTCCCTGAGAATGCAGAAGAATAAACATGCTCTTCTTACTCACTCTTTCAGTTACTTACCGATGGGCTGGTCTGTTGATATTGGCTCCTGACCAGGAGCCAAAATAGTTAACACAACTATTTTGGTTAATAACACTATGAGAGATCAATTCTTCCATTGCTTTACCTCCGAGGCCACAAATCTAAATGGCAGGAAGTTCTGCTTTAATATATGTTAAACAAAATAAATTGGTTGAAACCCTTTTTTTCATCTGACATATTTTAATATTATAGAATGTATATATTGTGATAAGAAGCTTGACCAAAACCATCGTGTCCAAGTCCTGGAAAAGCATGAAACACTCTGAACAAAACAACAACTGAGCTAACAGGACTTAGAATTATAGAGTCACGATCTAGAGATCTATCAGCTCTCCCATTATAGTGGGGTAAACAGACCTCATTTCAATTAGTAATTCAGGGAAGTGAATTAATTTGCCCAAGGTCACAAAGTTAGTGGCAGCTGCTGCTGCAAAGTTGCTTCAGTTGTGTCCGACTCTGTGCGACCCCATAGCCGGCAGTCCACCAGGCTCCGCCATCCCTGGGATTCTCCAGGCAAGAACACTGGAGTGGGTAGTTAGTGGCAGAACCAGGCGTAAATTATAGTCTCTGGATACTAAGCCAAAAGTTTTCATTACTATACCTCCTACATCAGCAATGTCGCTTCTCAAAAAAAATGTGTAAATTGATTACAGATTGTATATGATGATAAGGCCTTCCCTGGTGGCTCAGATGATAAAGAATCAGTCTACAATGTAGGAGACCCAGGTTTGATCCCTGGGTTGGGAAGATCCCCTGAAGAAATGAATGGCTACCGACTCTATTATTGCCTAGAAAATTTCAAGGACAGAGGAGCCTGGCGGGCTGCACTCCATGGGGTCACAAAGAGTAGGCATGCCTGAGCAACTAATGCTTCTACACGATGATGGTACTGAACATCTTTTTTGCAGAGCTAACACCTTTGAGCAACATGAAATGAAGTTAGTATTCCTAGCTCACTTGGCTAATTCCACCGTGTTTAATTGGAGCTAGAAAAATTTCCCTCTTCCTTTGGTTGGTGGTCATTCCAACCAAAAGGTTTTCATTGTCTAAGAGCCATGAGGAATGAGGTTGCTTACCCATTCACATTCATCTCAAAAGGGACTCAAGACTTGCCATCTATCTCTTGATCTGCTTCTTTGCGGGCTGCTACAGCAAGGATGACCATAGCTGTCAAGGCTTTATCTACAGGGTTTTCCAAGTGTGAGGTCTAATCTCATCTCATACTCTCCCCACAAACTCCTGGGTGTATCAGTCTGAGGCTTCTCATTCATTCACAGACTTATTGAATAGCTGCTAAGGCCTGTATTTGCCACTGAAGTTTACACCACATACATGGAGTCTGCCACCAACAATGTGCTGAGAAGTACCTGAGTAAATGTTTTGACGATAAAACAAGTGGCTCATAATTACAGACATTTTGTTTGAACAGAGTGCAAGCTACCACAAAACAATTAGGCCCTTAATATTCCTGTGTAATTTGCCAAATCACTTATTGTCTCCAAGAGTTATTATAAAGAGAAAATCATGAAATACAATGGAGGAGAGAGATTTCATATTGGTTAAGCAGAGGCAAGAAGTATGGCTGGTTAATTATAAAGGAAAAGTAATACTATGACGGAGCTGTGTTAAAAGAGAAATAATGGCTTGAGGGAAGAAAGAAGCAGGTGGGGGAATGCCATATTAAGGAAATATCCATGTGCTGAGAATATCCTAGTTGAAAAAATTTGGAAAAATACACACTCCAAATCTCAATGAATAATCAAAAACATGGCAGCAGCAGCATAATTTGTAATTTGTAAAGTTATAAAATCTATTATCTTTTTCTGGATCTTGAGTGTGTATATGTAGTTATACCAGGAAAGGTGAAAAAGACCGCAGAAACTATGGATGTGACCGTAAGGCAGGAAAAGCCAAGCATCTGGAGAACCGGTTTTGTAGGGTCACGTTCTGAACCAGCACAAACAAGGCGCTGTCAGCTTGCTGATAAAGCACTGATTACAAATGTGACCAAGTGGAAAAACCTTCCTGCTGCCAAATTAGTCACTGGAAACTTGATAAGAAAGTGACAATTTAGCAGTGGGTGCAAGTTCAGAGAAGCATGAACATTAGAAGGTGAAAACCCTAAAAAGGAGGAAAAGGTGGTAGCTTTGTTAGTCTCCTTAACACACAAAAAAATGGCCTCCGGTCCCTATTTCCTCATTTATTTCTAAGCTCCCCAAGTGAACATCACTCACGACCTCTTGGTTCTAAATACAACGGCCATTTTTCAGATCTGAATTGAATGCTCTATTGGCAGCACTCTTCACTTTATGTCAGTGACTCTCAAACCTATTTCTAGCCCTGGAAAGTCAAATGTTCCCCGACTGCCTTTACGTCCATCGACACCAGGAATCTTCAAGCTGCTCGCTGGTCTCCCTCTGCCTACGTTGCCCCTCATGTGATTGCTCAGCAAACAGCAAGGTCACCCAGGTCACCGAGTCAGACTTCTGAGTTCATCCTTGATTCTTTCCTCTTTGCGTGCGTGCATGCTCAGTGGCTTCAGCTGTGACTCTTTGCAACCCCATGGGCTATAGCCTGCCAGGATCCTTTGTCCATGGGATTCTCCAGGTGAGAATACTGGAGTGAGTTGTCTTGCCCTCCTTGATCTTCCCAACCAGGGATCAAACTCATCTCCTCTTTGTCTCCTGCACTGGCAAGCAGATTATTTACCACTGAGCCACTCACTGCGGAAGTTCTCCTCTTCTTTAGATCACAAATATTCACTGAGCATCAACATATACCAGGAACCATGCTAAGTGGTCCCCGGAGTAGTAACAAAGGTCCTTGACCTCACAGAGCTTATAGTCATGAACATGCTTCATTCTCACTGATGCTACTAACACTGTCCTGTTGTTCTGAGTCAGCCCCCTTCTCTCTAACCCAACCATTCTTTTCTCCCTTCAGGGATCCATCATTTCTTGCCTTGATTGCTTCAACTGATTCCTAAATCATTTCTCTGATTCTAGGCTTGCCTCTTCAAATCATTTCCACAAAACAGAGAGACAAACCTGCCTGAAGCCAATTTTATCCCACCTTCTCTGCTTAACACACCCCAGTGGATCCTCACTGCTCTTAGGTAAGGGTAAAACGTCTCAAGAAATGGCTCATTAAGTGGCCTGTAGGATTCATAGGAAGGAAGATAGCATGGTGTCTTTTTCAAAGCTAAAGTCTTTAAATATTCATCCAACATTGTTAATCAGGAAAAGGTGGATTCTATTAATAAAACTTGAATATCCATTTTTATCTAAAGTTAGGAATTCACCATATGCATTGACTATAACACAGCATCTTTTTTACGCAAATGTGCTTCATATATATACACAGAAATAGATCTAGCTCTACGTATTGATGTGTTATGCAACCTACTCTTTTTATTTTCATATTTCCATGTTATTAAACATTCTTCTACCACTGTGATGACCATACAGTATTTCATTGATTTGTTTATTCTTAAATGTGATCTTTTCCAAAGTGATAAATGCACAAGTTAAAAAAATTAAATAGTATTAAAGGGTTTATAATAATAATAATAAAAAAAAACAATCGCACCCTGTGCCAACAGTCCATCCTCCAGATCTGGTACCAGGAAGGAGCCACTTAAGAATGTTTCAGCTGTTGTTTTTCCTAACTGATCTCTATATTTCCAAATAATATGGGCATGCCACTTTGTATTGATTTATTTTATTTGTTGTGATCGAGTCAATAATTCAGCTCAAACATGTTAGTCACTACTACATGCCAGACACTGTTGCAGGCAATGAGCAAATTATATTATATACTATAAATTTATATATATTATATTCGTGAGACTTAATTCTAGGAGAAAGGCAATCAAAAAGCAAATAAGCAGGACTTCCCTAATGGTCCAGTGGTTAAGATCCACCTGCCAGTGCAGGAACATGGGTTCAATCTCTGGTCAAGGAATATCCCATGCATGTTCTATGTGCCGTGGGGGCAACTAAGCCCACACACCACTGAGGCCTGCACCAGTGCTCTGCAGCAGGAGAAGCCACTGCAGTGAGAAGCCCTTTCTCTGCAACGAGTAGCCCCTGCTCACCACAACTAGAGAAAGCCCAAGTACAGCAACAGAGACTCAGAGCAGCAAAAAATAATAATTAAAAATTTTTTAAGAAAGGAAACATTCCTCTGAAATGACATTTGAGGTGAGCCTGTATTCTGAAGATCTAGAGTAAGAAAGAATGGTATTAATTAGGATCTGGGTAAGGTGCATGTCACAGACCCTATGACAACAGCTTAAACAAGTGAAGATTAGTTTGTGCCTTATATCGTAGCCTAAGAGTAGGACAGCCAGTGGTCCAGGCTCCTTCTGTTTTCTTGCTTTTCATCTGTAAGGTCCAAGATATTTTCACTACATTCATGTTCCACACGGCAAGGTGGAAGAAAGAGCAGAGTACATCCTTTCTCTGTAAGGACACAACTCAGAAATTTCCCTTCTCTTCTGCTCACATTCTTTTCGCCAGAACTTAGTCACAGAAACACAGCTAGCTGCAAGAGAAACTTGAAATGTGGTTTCTATTCTGGGCAGCCATGTGCTGAGCTAAAATTCTATTCCTGTGGGAGAAGAGAATGGGTAACAGGGATCAACTTATTCTCCAACAAAAGAATATTTTACATGCAAGGAAGATCAAGGGCAAAGGCTCTGAGGAGGGAAAGACCTTGACTTGTTTAAGGAAGAGAAAGAAGGCCAGTGTCACTGAATGATGGTTCAAGAGCTGGGGAGAGAGGCTGTGGATTCAGGGAGGCAGACAGACACCAGAGGATGTGAGGATTTTAAAACCATGGTGTGGATTTCACTCTAAGTGCAATTGGAACCCATGGGAGGCTTTTCAGCAGGGAACTGATTTAACCATTCTCTCTCACATCCTCCTCTGTTCCATTCTTAATAGTGTTATAAAACTGACTTTGATGAAATCATCATCACCACTAACATCATCGTGCCTATGTGCTTAGTTGCTTGGTCATGTCCAACTCTTTGCGAACCTTTGGACTATAGCCCACCAGGCTCTTCTGTCCATGGGATTCTTCAGGCAAGAATACTGGAGGGGTTGCCATTTCCTCCTCCAGGGGATCTTCCTGACCGAGGGATTGAACCCACAACTCCTGTGTCTTCTGCATTGTAGATGGGTTCTTTACCCACTGAGCCATTGGTGAAGCCTGTCCTCGTGATATGTAAATATTGCTCACTGCAGAACCAAGTAGTGTAACTGGGCTTCCATTTGATCTCTTGTATAGCTTTTGGTTTGCCTCATCACTTCATGGGAAATAGACAGGGAAACAGTGGATACAGTGTCAGAGTTTATTTTGGGGGGCTCCAAAATCACTGCAGATGGTGATTGCAGCCATGAAATTAAAAGATGCTTACTCCTTGGAAGAAAAGTTATGACCAACCTAGACAGCATATTCAAAAGCAGAGACGTTACTTTGGTGACTAAAGTCCGTCTAGTCAAGGCTATGGTTTTTCCTGTGGTCATGTATGGATGTGAGAGTTGGACTGTGAAGAAGGCTGAGTGCCGAAGAATTGATGCGTTTGAACTGTGGTGTTGGAGAAGACTCTTGAGAGTCCCTTGGACTGCAAGGAGATCCAACCAGTCCATTCTGAAGGAGAACAACCCTGGGATTTCTTTGGAGGGAATGATGCTAAAGCTGAAACTCCAGTACTTTGGCCACCTCATGCAAAGAGTTGACTCATTGGAAAAGACCCTGATGCTGGGAGGGATTGGGGGCAGGAGGAGAAGGGGACGACAGAGGGTGAGACGGCTGGATGGCATCACTGACTCGATGGACGTGAGTCTGAGTGAATTCTGGGAGTTGATGATGGACAGGCAGGCCTGGCGTGCTGCGACTCATGGGGTCGCAAAGAGTCGGACACGACTGAGCGACTGAACTGAACTGAATAATATAATTTGGTTTTAGCTTCCTTAATTATACACATATGTACACAAATAATCAGTTTCAACTCATTCCAAAATATATATCATACCATCTGTCATCTATTCTGTCCAGCTGACTTTTTTCTGTCTTCCGGAAATTTCTTGTTGAACTCTTTCACCCACTGGTGGGATTATTCGTTTTTTGTTGCTTATGAGTCTGAGTGAACTGGGAGTTGGTGATGGACAGGGAGGCCTGGCGTGCTGTGATTCATGGGGTCGCAAAGAGTCGGACACAACTGAGCTGAACTGAAGAGTAAAGCCTTCCTATTCTTTTAGGAAATAGCCTCCCATTTTCCAAAGGAAAAGCAAAGCTATTTCCCAGCATTTCTTGGATGATAAAATCATACCTTTTGCCTTGTGTCCCTCTGAGGCTCCTGGTATCGTTGGCATGCTTTTCTCTTGTGCTTTCCTTCTCTAAGAGCTTTTGGGAATGGCCTGGTCAAGTTCAGAGTCAGTGAACAATGCTTCCCTGACGTCCAATGTATTAGCATAAGACATAGAGAACAGACTTATGGACACGGTGGGGTTGAGGGTAAGAGGGAGACGGTGGGACGAGTGGAGAGAGTAGCATGGAAACACATACACTAACATATGTAAAACAGATAGCCAGTGGGGATTTGCTGTATGACGCAGGGATCTCAAACCTAGGCTCTGTGATGACCTAGAGAGGTGGCGTAGGGTGGGAGGTGGGAGGGAGTCTCAAAAAAAGGGAGGGCACATATGTAACCTATGGCTGATCCATGCTGATGTATGGCAGAAACCAATACAATATGAAAATGTCCTTCAATTAAAAATAAATAAATTTTAAAAATATATTAGCATGGAATGATTTTCTCTGTAGTGTCTGGGCTGAGGCCCAGTGCCCATCCCTGCTGTTTCCTTCCCTTGGCTTCAGGACACCTGGCTTGCTCCTAAGTGTGAAACAGCAGGGTTTGTTTCTCTGAATGAGAGAGCACACCCTTTCCCCTTTGCTACTCGGTTGGCATTACATGGATGTGAACAAATGGTCCTTCCTTTCCACCTCCATGTCAACCAACCCCTTGGAATAAACATAAAGAAGATTCCCACTCAAACTTCATGGAAGAGAACACAAGGAGACAAAATGGGCATTAGGGTCAAGAATCACCTGGTTGGGCTGGGTCTCCATTTGCTCTACAATTAAAAAAGGTGTGTGTGGCATTTCTACCTTACTCTTTATTTGCTTACATGCCTCTCTGACAAGGAAATCATGAACCCTATTTAGGGTTCATTAGGCTCAGAGCTCTGGGGAAGTCTGAACTGGACCAATCTGGCTCATGTGGTCAGCTAGAGCTATAATGTGGAATGTGCTGCAGAAAATCCATTCCATGCTTTAAATGACAAAAACCCTGGCACTCCAAAGATTTTTATTTTCCAGCCCATTTCCTTCAAGAAAAACCAATATGGAAACATTCCCAGAATATCTTTCAATTAGTTCTACTGAGAACAAATGGAGATTCTATTTATCCTGATTTGCTGAAGATATTAGAAATCATGTTTCTCTCCCTCCCCCCAAAATGTTATTTTTTTCTCTTCTTTCCTTATATCTTGTCTTTTTATTCACATCCAAAGAAGTTCACCATATTTGCTCATCACCTGATTATTTTCTGGTATTATTTGGATTTCTTTTTCTTGGTCTTCCTTTCTAAATATTTCTATTTTCTTAACGAGTTTCTTTAAGTGTCTCAAACATAGTGTTTTGACCTCTTGCTTTATTATTATTATTTTTGTACTCATCAAAAAGTGCATATATGTTCTGGAACTATTTAATTCTAACCCCACCACAAAATGATGCTTTATGATGTTTAAAGTTGTAAACTGGGAATCACATCAATGTCTTCCATAGAAAACTAACTGTAAAAACTTATTAGATCTTCACCCAGTTGATTCTAATTTTATATCACTGTGACATCTGATTAAAATGTGGCTAACTCTCAGCTAACCCTAATAATGGACAAGAAGAGTACTATTAAATTAAATCACAGATTACTGTTTCTGTGTTTCTATAATAATATCAATCTCCCCCTCATCAGAATGCAGAAGTGACACTAAAGGGGTAATACTGACAGGTTTATTTTTTGCTGTTTTTCTTCCTATCTTCTTTTGGAAAACAATGGGCAAAGACAAGAGGAAAAAGAGTATAGGATGAACACCATGAAAGTGCCATGAACCATCCCTAGAGAGTAAAAAAAAAATTGGCTTTTGTTGGGACTTTCAAGATTGTGGATATAATACGCCATGTCCATTCGCTGGCTTTAGGCACAGTTTTTACGGCCAGTCATAAAATGGAAAGTAAAGGTTCATTGTGAAACAGTTGGCACATATTTAACAAAGGTAAGACAAGCTGGCACCACTATAATTTATACCCATTAGCATGGGGTTCAGTGGTGATCCTATGGTAGAAGGAACAGCTAATAAAGAACTTCAAAAGAAGAGACAAAAATTACGAAATATAGATTTGTATAAGCAGTTTACATTTTCAACGATGGTGAAACTAAATTTAACTTGCAATGGCTAGCAAATTTCACTATTAGTTCATATAAATAACCCAGCAAATCTATAAATGGATAAAGATTTCACACGAGTTTTGCCATAAAAAGACCCAGTTATAATATCTAAGATCTATACTATTTTACTTTCAAAAAAATTGAAATGATAGCTCTTAAAAGCACTTAAGAAAGGTTATCTGTCAAATCTACACTTGTAAAGATTTTCTTTGTGAAGACAGTGACTAACTGGATCCCTTTGCCTTGTAACAATAAGCCCCCCATAGTTCTAAAAATGGGAACTAATTGATCCTTGACAATTCCGTCTCTATTAGCCCATTTCCTGTATCCATGGTTATCTGGTTATTTTTCTCTAGATCTTTTCACCGTTCCCACTTTTCTCTCAAAATCAGACAGTCACTTAGGTCTCAGTGAAGTTTTCTTCAAACCCCCCAAGAAGCATTTCCACTTCTTCTAACTCTTGTGTGCTTTTCTTTAGTTTGGGCAATTCCATCAAAAACATAACCAGGCACTTCTGAATTCCTAAGAGAAAAGATCTGAACCCAAAGATGAAAACTAAACCTTTGAAACCATAAGAGCACTAGTCTCCTTATTAAGAGTACAGAGGGCCTGCAAAAACACACGAGCTCCTCTGGAGAACATGTTCTTTACCTGAGAACTAACAGCTCTGCTGCAAGACAGGCTCTCTGCTCATCTTAGGTCTTGCCATAAGAGCTTATACTGTGATACACAATATAGGAGAGGAATGAGCAGAATGCCACGATGGAGATACTTATATCAGCTGCTTTTTCGTGCAATAAAGCATGAAAGTTGGTAAGTCCAGTTCTTTCTGAGACCCCAGAGATCAAAAAGAATTCAGTGAAGGGCAATGATTTGAAGAGCAACTACTATGGTATTCTTTACCAGAAATTTTGTGAAATGTAAGCTTGGCGCACTTATTTCTGTCATTCTTTTTCACATTTCAAATGTTAAGGTAATCCACTGAAAAATATCAATTTGATAATTAAAACTTGAATGGCCTGGCGTGTTGCATCAGACTGTACCATGGAGCAAACTGAAGGTGCATCTCAACAGTATTCACTAGTATCACAATGGGCACACCAATTACACCCCTCACAAGTTACGGAACAAATAAACACAACTGTGAAGGCTTGGCAGTCAAACTGAAACAGAGACTCCTCTATTTAACTAGAGGAGCTGAAAGGAGTGCTATAAATCCAAGATTCGTAAGCCCCTATCTGCTTCTTTATCACGTCCTTGTGTGCTTTACTGCTTAAATGTGGCCCCCGTACCTGCAGCATCGGGAGCACCGTGAACTGTGAGAAATGCAGAACCCCTGGCGCCACCTCAGGTTGATTAAATCCACACTTTGGCAACATTGCCAAGTGATCTGTATGTATATTGAAGTCTGAGGAACACTACTTTCATATGTGTGTGTGTGTATATATGTATATGTGCCAACTACTAGCTGTAAAATGATTTTGTCCTCTTAAGCTCCCTCACCAAGAAGTTAAAAACACTAGTTTAACAAAAATATAGCAATCACAACTCTCCTGTAAAGCCATGGCAAAGCCTTTTGTCGTTAGATTCATAGGCAAGCCAGGGGAAAAACAGTTAAAAAACAGCTCTTGGCAAAACATCAAATACTCCCTTCCGTGTCTTACCTTGTCTAGTGAGGAATCTCCCTAGAACTGACTTCTTTATTTCACACACTTTTCTACCATTCAGAGAATAGAAAAACTTCAAAGGAGGACCAGGTGCTCTAAAATTAACAGCTGTTTATTATTTTAATCAATTTTCTGCAAGACTTTAGTTTCCTAGCAGTCCTGAGATGATTCTGAACACAACTGGAAGAGCAAGCAGGCTATCAGCATATTCACCCAAGGGTCAACACGACTCTACAACTCACAGCAAGGGGACTTGGAAAACGTAGAGGGAGGGGGAAAGGTTTTGTCACACAAAGTACTTGGAACCTTCTTTCACCTGTTCAAATGAACACAAAACAGATCTAACTTGAGGTGAATTATAATACCTTTCTTTGAAATGCTACATGGCTTCCAAACCAGGCTGCGGTTTAGTTTTCCATGACGTCAGAACTTCATGGATAGAACATTTTAGGAACAGAAGCATGAGTTCTGATGGAAAAGGGACAGATATCTATAGACGAGATTTCAAAGGATATGGAGAACAATTTCTCACACTTTTAGCTTATTTTCTTTGGAGACCAAACAGCAACTGGTAGAAATTCTTGCTCATTCCCCAAACTATCCCTTTCAAGAAAGTACTCGTATATTTTCAGGTAACTTCAAGAATCATTTGTACATGGGCTCTTATGAACAATTTCTCACACTTTTAGCTTATTTTCTTTGGAGACCAAACAGCAACTGGTAGAAATTCTTGCTCATTCCCCAAACTATCCTTTCAAGAAAGTACTCGTATATTTTCAGGTAACTTCAAGAATCATTTGTACATGGGCTCTTAAATTTCCCCTTCCTTGTTTTCTCTGCCTAGCATATATTGTGTCTCAGTATTTGCACAGAACAGGCTGAAGACAAGTACTGTACAGGGTTCCCTAGAGTGGTGCTTCCTAGAAAGTGGATCAGAGGTCACCAGAGGCCATCACAACCAACTGGAGTTGTTACAATGCAACTCATGAGCCTCCGGATCTAGTCAGTCAGGATCCATAGAAGTTAGGTCTTGGAACCTACATTTTAAAAGAAGCTCCTAAGTGATGTTACCTACATACCACTGCTTACAGTTGAAAATCAGCTGAGTGTTGGCTTATGAGAGGATCCCAGCCTATACAGTATTCCACAACTATCTCCAGCATGTAGGGAGGGGTGCGAATGAGCCTGAAGTGTCTTCCCATTTTGGGAATTAATTACAAGCAGCCTGGGTGCTAGGGGAAAAACAATGTGTATCAGTGGCTATATGTGCTGATGATTTAAATGAAGGCATGACATCCAGCCCAGGTCCTGTTCATCCTGTGAAGACATTTCCACAACCAACCATAGCACCCAGCAAGTTCTCTTGAACTTTGGGAACCATCGCTATCAGAAAGAAGTGGGATGTCAGCTAGATGGTTTGTATTGTAGAAACCCCTAAAGTAACACACAGCACTTCAATTATGTACCTGTTGGTCCTTGCCTGAATTCACTTTGCAACTGATTTTCATATCTCGGGTTATTTTAGAATTTGCAGGGCCACCAGAATTAAGCTCCCATTTGTTAGCTTCTATGCCAGAAGTGATTAGGTTTAAATTTTCCTTCTGGATCAGTAATAGACAATTCTCTAAACTGTCTATTCACAAAGCTCTAAATTCACAGTGCTCTGGGCACATTATTGGTGTTTTCTGGTCTTTTCCAGGTAGAAAGGAAATATTTATTTGAATAGTAGAAGAAGAAGGTGATCCAGAAAGAGAGGGCTTCCCTGATAGCTCATTGGCAAAGAATCTGTCTGCAATGCAGGAGACCCCGGTTTGATTCCTGGGTTGGGGAAGATCCTCTGGAGAAGGGCTAGTCTACCCACTCCAGTATTCTTGGACTTCCCTTGTGGCTCCATTGGTAAAGAATCCGCCTGCAACGTGGGAGACCTGGGTTTGATCCCTGGGTTGGGAAGATCTCCTGGAGAAGGGAAAGGCTACCCACTCCAGTATTCTGGCCTGGAGAATTCCATGGACTATATAGTCCATGTGGTCGCAAAGAGTTGGTCACAACTGACTGACTTTCACTTCACTTCACTTCCAGAAAGAGAACCATTACAACATTCAATGTTTATAGGAGAATATTTATGCACATTTTAATTTAAACTCCAAAGACGACAAACAAATTAACTGGTACATATTTTAAACCACTCTTAGAGTAAAAGAGTCTCTTTGAATTTTGTTTCTTATCAAGACAAGTTCATTCTTCCATTGAAATCAGCAATGATATAATAGATTTCTGATACGGTTTTTCCACCAACCCATACACTCAGCCCAGATTCATAAACTGTCATCTGGACACCTACAAATTATGATCAATAGTTAACCATTTCATGTTTCACTTAATGTGAGATTTCCTCTTTGAGGTCTTCTTATATTAAAAAAAAAAATTACACAAGGAATTAAGTTTCGCCACAAAGGAGTACTAGAGGAAGGTTATGTCTGGCTCATGAACCAAATGATTTCCATCCTTATGTAAAGCAGACAGCCCTAGGTGTATCACCAGGCTCCTAACAGACAACCATCAATTCTTTTTCCCTAAAATGACTGACTGCTGCCCTATATACTACTCCAAGCTACCTATACTCAGAATGAAGTAAGGCTGGCATTTGTATGACAGGAAGTGGACATATGACGTATGTAGCCACCCTTGATTACATTTTAACCCTATGTTCCTTGGGTTCTCAACATTACTGATATGCTAACAGAGATTTATGCTGGATGCCTGTTCTCCATGCCCCTCAACTTCCATCATTCCATGAGCTCCCTGTTCAGTGTCTGGTGTTTCTGGATCTGAAGTGGCCAGATAATTGGGCCCATCCATATAGAATGCTTTAACACAATTTGGTGTGTTCAAGTGACAAAAGGGTAAACAGTGTGAGACAGCAAGTCAAAAGGTGAGGAAGATGTCTTTTTTAAGGTAAGCTTTGTGAAGCATACAAGCGCCAGCAGGTAGGAGTAAAGATGTATGCCTGAGCTTTCATACAGCTACACGGAGACAAAGCAACTGTTTATTCCCAGTTCATAGTGCTCCCAGCAAAGGTGTACAGCTCTCACTGGTCATCAGTTTATGAAGTTACTAAGGGCTTGTTTGCCCTTAATATCCTAGAGGACTGGTAGGAAATAAAGTCAAAGACTATCACAATTTACTTAATAGAGAACTTTTCAAATAAGTTGAATGATTTTCCTCAAGTGTTGTAATAATTCCACTCTGAGCCTAGATTAAAATTCAGAAGATAGACAAGCCTGGAAAGACAGCATAGGGTGTGTCTTCTGGTCCCAGACCTCATCAAACAGGATCTCCCACCATCCTTACAAGAATCCTATAGAGTTTTCTTATACCCATTTTACAGACAAGGAAATAGGTCGTTTGGCTAACTTCACATGGTTGGAAAACATCAGAGGCAGGAATTGAACACACACCTTCTTTCTTCAAAACCCCTGCAGGTAAGCTCTAAGTCTACTGTTGCACAAAGTACGGTATGCACACACTCCTTTAGGTGCTGCCTGGGAGAAAGCTTCATTTACGCAGTAGTTCTCAAACTTGACTCTGAGTGAGAATCATCGTGAAGCTCGTTAAAACGCAGAACCCCACAGCCTCCCTGAGGGTTGACTTTTGAGTCAGCACCACACAGGTGATTCTGCAGCGTGTGTTCTGACAGCTTCACTCTGAGAAACTCACTAGAGATAGAAATATTAACACTACAAAACCATTTCACAAACTTTTTAAAGTCTTCCTTTTTAAATAAACTTAAGTACGAAGTTGGAGGGTGTGGTATTTTAATCCACGTTATTTTTTTGAATTTCACTTTATTTAAAGAAATAAAACATTAAAGAAATTACTGTAGAGGGGGATGGCAGATCTCTCAAAGATGATATTATGGAGCTTGGTACTGTAAAGACTGGTATCTGGAAAAACCCAGAAATTAAGATTGAAAAGAAAGGGATGTGCTTCTGTTAGTCCAGATACAGGCATAAACTGAAAAGCAGAGACTGGGAGCTCGGGGACCATCTGCTGCTTCCACGGCCCAGTCCTACCATGGGCAGCATGGGGATAAAGACACAAGGAAGACCAGCGGGACCCAGAGCGGGACCTTCTCTCCAGTTAACTGAGGGCAGGCGCAGAGGCACCCTCCCCCACTGCCGTGCTCCAGTAGCTGGAAGGACAGGACAGCTTCCTCAGCTCCAGATAAGTGTTAGAGGCCAGAGACCACTTCAACGGTCAATAAAAGCTTTGCATCCTTTTCCCAGAAAAATGTTCACACACACACGTACAGAAGTATGTTGCTCTATTTCATGGGTTTCTTAGTTCATCCACAGACTCCAATGTAAGTACTCCTTTATGTCAAAATGAAGAGTTCGTTTCAGCTCATGGCAATTCTGCTTGAATTCCACTTATCCTTCCTCTGAGTAAAACATTCTAAACAGGAGTCCTTACGGCTCCCAGTGGGGTGGAGCTGGGGAGGGGGTGTCAAGAGTTGCAAGGAGACTCCCTGACTCTACAAAGAGGATTCAGACGGTCACACGTTTTGGCACAATGCCAAAGGAGCTCAAAACTCAGAAATAGCTTTTTGGTTTTTTTTAATGCATAGAGTCGGACATGACTGGGCGACTGAACAACAAACCACGAAAACGCTTCACCTCTAAATGTAAATAAAACACACGTAACAGAAAACTCCTACAAAACAGAAGTATGGCATAGTGAATTATCATCAGGTAACAGCCTATGACCAATATTCAGATCAAAAAATAGGACTGCCAGCTGCCCAGCAGTCCCTTCATGTACCTCAGCCCAGCTGCCCATACAGCTCCTTCCTCTCTTCAGAAGCAACCACTATCCTGAGATTAAGAGCAACAATTTCCCATAGCTCCTTCTGATTTTACCATCCAAGTGTCCGTCCTGAGACACTGTCATTTGATCTTGTCCATTCTTTAAAATCTGATATATATTTTCAACCTCTTTTAATCTACCACTTATCCTCCATGCTGTTTCTTAATTCCTTATATTATAATTTAACTCTTGAAAAAAATCTTAGGCTCTTTAACAGTAGTGTTTCCCATGGGCTGGATTTTACTGATCTGCCCTTGGTTTAGTTCAATTTGCTCTTCTGTCCTTGGTATCTCCTGTAAACTAGCAGCTGAATACAGAGAGTAGATCAGATTCAGTTTGGCAAAGTTCAATCTGTGCTGTGTTCTTCCATAAAAAGGCACCCAGTGTCTGGTTTTTCATTCCTTTTTGATGTAAGCAGCCACTGACTCAATGCCTAGATCTATTCATTTATTAGGAGTTACAAGATTGTGACATTCTAATTTCATTATTTTGTTTTCATTTGTTAGCTGTAATAATTTTATAAGGAGATAACCTAGTGGTATGGTTCACAAAGGAGAAGCAGATTTTTTCCCTTTTATCTATCCAGTTTTTAAATAACTGAATTGGTACCCACTATCTTCAAAAGGTGGCCAACTAGTTCCTTCCATATATACAAAATCATGAATGCACAGATTTCAAGGCATTTGATGGATTTCAAGCCTTTACAATTCTTATCCATTCTGAAGTTCAGATTGGTCAGTGGGAACCTTGTCTTCAAGTTAGTTCTCAAGTCCATTGCACATGACCCTATCTGTCTTAGAGAGCTTCTTTGCTATCCAGTATCACAAGGCATTCCAGGCTCTTCTTGTATCTCCTTCCCCAGACTTGGGATCAGCTTTTCCAATAAACCCCAATTTCTTTTAGAGGGAATGGTATTTCAAGACCACATCTGAGCCCTAGAAATATTCATTTTTTTTCTGAGTTGGTTATTTTCAGTGAACAGAGCTAGGAAAGGCTATACTAGATAGGAATATATGTTTTCAAAATACAATACCTCATAAGCTCATACTGGTTCTTCCAATTCAAAATTGGGTCCAAAAGATTTTTACAGGGTTCAGGGAACAATGTTTCCTAAGTTCTTCCATGTTGATTATAATTTTTGCTGCCCTATCTACCTGAAACTCAGTTTTACTAAATACAAAATCTTGGTGCATATTTTCTTTCCTTCAGTCCTTAAATATTTTACACCATTTTCTTCTGGCATCAAGCACTGCTGTCGAAAAGTCTGATGATAACCTAACTGGATTTTCTTTATATGTCATATGCTTTCTTTGTTTATATATACAAAGGATTCAGTTCAGTTCAGTTCAGTTCAGTCGCTCAGTCATGTCCGACTCTGCGACCCCATGAATCGCAGCACGCCAGGCCTCCCTGTCCATCACCAACTTCTGGAGATCACTCAGACTCACGTCCATTGAGTCGGAGATGCCATCCAGCCATCTCATCCTCTGTCATCCCCTTCTCCGGCCCCCAATCCCTCCCAACATCAGAGTCTTTTCCAATGAGTCAACTCTTCGCATGGATTAGGATTTTTTTTTTTCTTTAAAGTTCAGTAATTTTACAGGTTTTTTTTCTTGATGTTGGTCATTCTGGGTCAATGTTCTAAGGTTCATAGAGTGCTTTTTTTAAAAATGTAATTTCAATTTTTCTTTCAGAAGTATTTTCTGTAATTTTAGCATTTGCTTGATTCCTGTCCATTGGTTTTCTTCATTAGGGACTCCTGTGATCTGCAAGCTTAATTTTCTTTGCCTGTCTTCAAATATCTGTCTTATTGTCTTGAGTCTTTTCTTATTTCTTCATTTTCCTTAATTAAGACATTTTTCTCCTTTTTACCTTCTATTTTCCTTAAGGAATTATCTCATATTTATTCGCTCTTGCTCTTCTTTTAATTTAATCTTCACTTCTTCTTTTAAGCAATTTTTTGATACCTATCCTCTGATCTTCGAATTTTTCAAACTGTGGTTTCTGTTGTTCCTTTTGTTTGAACAATTTACTTAAAATATTTAACTTTTAAAAAAATAGTACATTATTATTTTTATTTTTTTGCATATGTCTTCTTGGTATGTTTTATTGACTGTTGAGACATTTTTCTGCTCTCAATTCTCTTTTTACTTATAGTAACTCTGTATAAAATGTGATCTCAGTAATTTCCTACTGTTATTTTTATGTCAAATTATTTTCCTAAACTTTTTGGAAGAGATTTGCTTCATATAATTTTCTTAACAGAGATCTCTCCTCTGTTGTTTTGTAAATTGTTCTAATAATTATATATAGGCTCAGATAGTAAAGAATCTGCTGGCAATGCAGGAGATTGTGGTTTTGGAGTTTGATCCCTAGGTTGGGAAGATCCCCTGAAGAAGGGAATGGCTACCCATTCCGGTATTCTTGCCTGGAGAATTCCATGGACAGGGGAGCCTGGCGTGCTATAGTCCATGGAGTTGCAAAGAGTTGGATACAACTAACACTTTCACTTCACATTCATGTATGACAGCTATAAACATCTGACCAGTCCTCCTTAAAACTGTCAAGATCATCAAATACAGGAAAAGTCTGAGACACTGTTATAGCCAGGAAGAGCCTGCTGCTGCTGATGCTGCTAAGTCGCTTCGGTCGTGTCCGATTCTGTGCAACCCCATAGATGGCAGCCCACCAAGCTCCTCTGTCCCTGGGATTCTCCAGACAAGAATACTGGAGTGGGTTGCCATTTCCTTCTCCAAGGAATGCATGCATGCTAAGTCGCTTCAATTGTGTCCGACTCTGTGTGACCCTATGAACAGCAGCCCACCAGGCTCCTCTGTCCACAGGATTCTCTAGGCAAGAATACTGGAATGTGTTGCCATTTCCTTCTCCAGGAAAAACCTAAGGAGACATAATAGTGAAATGTAATGGTGTACCATGAATGAAACCCTAAAATAAGAAAAGGATATTAGGTAAAATTTTAGGAGATGTGAATAAAATATAACTTAGGCAATAATCATATATTAATACAGGTTTATAAATATAAAAACTCTACTAACATAAGATGCTGCAGATGTTATTAATAGTGGAAACTGGGCAGGGAGTATATGAGAATTCTCTGTACTATCTTCTCAATTTTTGTGTCAATCTAAAACTGTTCTAAAAAATAAAGTCTGTCATACATACACAGACACACCAGTTTGCTAAGAATTCCTGGCTCTGTTTTCATCCACTTTCACCTGAACCTTCTCTTTCCTTCATCTCTTCAGTGTGAGGCCCTGGGGAAGGAGGAGAGGTCTGGTGGGTCCATTGCAAGAGCTCACAGAGGCCGTACTGCTCCCGTCACTTAGAGCCTTAACATGAGCCTCGAAACACCAGCACGTGGGCTGGGCAAACACGTGACAAGATCAGCTGTTGTTATCAAGTTGACCTGCTTTAGTTCGAAATTTCATCTATCTTGAGGTCCCTCAATTCTCATATTCATCAAATCCAGCCCCACTGCTTCCCTCTGTTTCCTCTTTTACAAATATCAGAAGGCACAGTTCTTGTAGCTCATATTTTAGGATTCACTGGTTCATCTTATTTCCTA
Source organism: Aepyceros melampus (assembly GCA_006408695.1). Taxonomy (NCBI): domain Eukaryota; kingdom Metazoa; phylum Chordata; class Mammalia; order Artiodactyla; family Bovidae; genus Aepyceros; species Aepyceros melampus. Next base: position 54,331 of record SJXQ01005945.1, on the reverse strand, counting down.
CCTTTTTATATATACATGTTGTCCAAGGATTTTTAGTTTTATGATTCAGTTGCTCTATTTTTTTCCTTATAGTTTAGAATATATATATGAAGAGTTTTGTTGAGATATAACTCCTATGGCATAGAATTCACCCTGTCCTTTTTGTGGGGAATTTAGGAAGACCCCCAAAATCACGCTGCCACCATTTCCCCAACAACCAACCTTTAAAACCAACCTTGAAGGCCATTATCAACAACATAGATTACTGAGATAAAGAGGATTTTATTATGATAGAAGATCTGATAGCTCGTTTAACTATAGACAGGCTAAAATGTGCTGTGGGTGGTAGAGATGTGATACTCTATTTTCCCATGAGTTTAGAAGTAGAAACTCTAGGGCTTCCTGTCACATGTGGCATATGGCCAGTTTACAATTATTGACAGTGCTATGGCACTGACAGTATATGGCAGTTTTGGCAAGAACATTTAAAATCCATAATCATTCCAATAATCTCAGTAATTTTGCCTGAATTTCTCCTAGTTGATCAGTCTTTGGGGAGTTAAAGGAAAAATACAAAATGTACACAAGTATAATTTTGCCATCTTACACCAGGGCATGCATACATCTGTGGGATTTTCTTCCTCTTACCCAAGACACGCAGTTCTGCACTGGAGGAGGGAGGATTCAGTAATACAAAATCCAGGTGATGCTGGAACAATCAACCCACTGTGAAACAATAATACCTCATTAAAAAAAAAATTTTTTTTTTAAACCCAAACTCTCAAGGTCTCCTTTCTACTTCCATGATTTGAGCAGCACACCAAGACCATATTATTGGCTCAGGCCCCATGAGCCTGATTTTACTACTAATGCTGAAAGACGCTTTTCAAAGGACCTGCGCATACAATAGTCTGTACACTGCTAAGTAAAATTAAACTTGTTAGAAAGAATCCATTCGGCCTCCAAAGACTTTTTCCCCAATGTGTTAATAAGTCTCACTGTGAACACACATTTCATTTATTTTGTCTGCCTTGACCATTCTTTAGGCAGAGTGCTAAAAGGCAGCCAATGATTAAGCGCTAGGACCCGCCCCCCCACCACACACACAATCCATAGCCTGGATAATCAACCCCTAAATAAAAGACAATAGGCCTCATAATATTTTATTTTAAAGTTGAAACTAGACCTCTTTGGAGTTAGACAGAGGCTCTTTCTTCCCAGAACACTATAAGGATGAGAGGCCACCCTCACAGTGCCACCCTAACACAGACTGATGCCCATACACACCACCGGGCATAGTTTGTTTTCTTAAATAGCAAAAGTTTATTTTATTTTACTGCTCCATCAAAATTATTTATCTCATTTATCATACAGTTCCTGCCTAGTGTGTTTTGCCAGAACTAACATGCATGAAAATTATGTTAATGGGCCTTGGCCTGGTTTTAACGTACTTCATATAATCAAGAAACTAAACAGAAAGGGCTCTGAAAGGTACCCATTCTACTTGGAAGAACCGCCGCTCTTGTAAGACACGTTTTTGAGGAGAGTCACTGCCAAGGATCAAACCACCAGCAGGGCCCTTAGAAAAGACCTATTTATCCAAGAAGAAAACACTGAGGGACTTATCAGTGTGTCCTGCTCCATCAAGTGCCTGAGGTCTCCATTAACCGGCGGTGGTTTCACGGAGAGAGACTGGGAAGTGATTTGGAAAGGATTCTTCACACGAAAACTAACCCAGACAGAAGTGAAGTTTCAGTTTTTGAGGAGAAGCCAGCTTGGTGAAAACCATCCATTGCTTGAGGAAATCAGCGTGTGTATACACAGGGATGTCAGATAGCGCTGGCCTGGTGGTCCACTTACAGAGCACAGTGACGCGGGAAAAGCCGTATCATAAAGAGGTCTTTCTGTTGCTTCTGAGAAGTGAATATCCTAGGACTTAGTGTAAGATAGACCCACAGTATCATAAATTTTCCCCCATAAATAGGTCATATAGAAAAACTCCATTAAACTTGCCAAAGAACTGAAATTCTGAAGAACAGTTTTAAATAGCTTTGTGATGTTGTTTTGAATATTTATATTTGTATGCTATTTTTTAAAGAAACAATTGCAAAACATTTGTTAAAGACCAGGAATTGGGGTAACTCTGGGATACAATGACAACAACAACAAAATTCTATTAGTGATATAAAAAGAATGATAAAATCAGTTGAAATCTATGTGACTAAAATGGAAATCTGTATGCAGGTCAGGAAGCAACAGTTAGAACTGGACATGGAACAACAGACTGGTTCCAAATTGGTAAAGGAGTACGTCAAGGCTGTATATTGTCACCCTGCTTATTTAACTTCTATGCAGAGTACATCATGCAAAATGCTGGGCTGGATGAAGCACAAGCTGGAATCAAGATTGCTGGGAGAAATACCAATAATCTCAGATATGCAGATGGCACCACTCTTATGGCAGAAAGCAAAGAACTAAAGAGGCTCTTGATGAAAGTGAAAGAGGAGAGTGAAAAATTTGGCTTAAAACTCAACATTCAGAAATGAAGATCATGGCATCTGGTCCCATCCCTTCATGGGAAATAGATGGGGAAACAGTGGAAATAGTGACAGACTTTATATTTTGGGGTTCCAAAATCACTGCAGATGGTGACTGCAGCCATAAAATTAAAAGATGCTTGCTCCCTGGAAGAAAAGTTATGATCAACCTAGACAGCATATTAAAAAGCAGAGACATTACTTTGCCAACAAAAGTCTGTCTAGTCAAAGAGATGGTTTTTCCAGTAGTCATGTATGGATGTGAGAGTTGGACTATAAAGAAAGCTGAGCACAGAAGAATTGATGCTTTTGAACTGTGGTGTTGGAGAAGACTCTTGAGAGTCCCTCAGACTGCAAGGAGATCCAACCAGTCCATCCTAAAGGAGATCAGTCCCAAATATTCATTGAAAGGACTGATGCTGAAGCTGAAACTCCAAAACTTTGGCCACCTGATGAGAAGAACTGACTCATTTGAAGAGATCCTGATGCTGGAAAAGATTGAAGGCAGGAGGAGAAGGGGATGACAGAGGAGGAGATGGTTGGGTGGCATCACCAACTCAACGGACATGAGTTTGAGTAAGCTCTGGGAGTTGGTTATGGACAGTATGCTGCAGTCCATGGGGTCACAAAGAATCGGATATGACTGAGCGACTGAACTGAACTGAAATGAAAAAGGAAGGAAAGATGCTAATCTGCTCTTTTTAATCTTGAATGATAGTATCAGATGGACTGATTGACCCAGTAAACATACAGAGTTGAATTTAGTCGTTACAATGGCCAAAAGGATCTCAAAGGGACTGCAATATGTGAAATATGTAACTTTCACCCTTTTCCCAGACACCGTCAAGGACATTGGTGTCACCTCTATTCCAGTGACAGGAGGATTTTTGTGCATTTCACAGGAAAAATGGTGCTGGCTTCCAAGTTTTTGTTTTGTCTTTGTCTAATATTTCTTCCGTCGAGAACAATAATTTTGTTTCATTAAGAATAAGAAGGCAAAGATAATCAACAAGGACCCACTAGATGCACAGAGAACTCTGCTCAATATTCTGTAAAAACCTAAATGGAAAAAGAATTTGAAAAAAAATAGACACATTTATATGTATCACTGAATTGCTTTGCTGTACACCTGACATGAACACAACACTGTTAATCACCTATGCTCTAATATAAAATAAAAATTAAACAACAGCAACAAAAGGCAAAAACACAGCTGGACATTGAAGAGCAGGCTGTACCTGTGAGAGGAGGCAGTGGGACAGGCCGTGGAGACTGCAGGCTAGCCAAGACTCTGCAAGCAAAGTAGGACCTGAACAATGACATGATCTTAATAAAGCACCCGACAGAAGGGCACCCCCAGATAAAACTCCACAATTGCAACTTTCATCTGTTTATTCAAATTAAAGAAGGCTTTGTTTATGGAAATAAAAATGTATACACTTGAAGAGAGGTGGCACATGAAACTTATTGTTTATTTTGTACTTTAACCCAATACATGAGTCAAATTCTTTGCTATTTGTTATAACAGGAGCAACTGGTGTCTGAAGGAGAGCAAGGGCAGAGGCAACAGTGGTGAGGCAGAGATGGGGACAACTGGAGAGAGGACCCCTGGGGCAGAAAGAGAAAGTAAGCCCTGACGAGGTGAAATAACAGAAATAGAAGAATAAATAAAAATAGAAATGGAAGTCAAGTCTTAACCATGCATTTTATCTTTAGCATTTCACTTACAGCCAGTCCTGCAGGTAGAACAAGAGAATAATCCTTCTCTATTCTGCTTAACCTTGTGATAGTAAGGTCTAGGAGTAAGCCATATTTTAAAAAAGATGTTGACCAACTGTTGTATGTCCAGAAGAATATGACTAGGAGGATGAACATCATGAAGGGTCTTTGAGAAGACTAAGTATGTTTAGCTAGAGAAGATTCAGCAGAAGCATGATAATTATTTCAGAGTCTGTAAAGGAGGCAGGAAGACAAATATGTACACTTATGAGTGTTGAAATTGACAACACATAGAGGACCAATGAAAGGAGATAAATTTGGGATCACTTAGACTGTGTGTTAGTCGCTCAGTCATGTCCAACTCTTTGCAACCCCACGAACTGTAGCCCACCAGGCTTTTCTATCCAAGGAATTCTCCAGGCAGGAATACTGGAGTGGATTGCCATTCCCTTCTCCAGAGGAACTTCCCAACCCAGGGATCGAACCCTGGTCTCCTGCCTCACAGGCAGATTCATTACCATTTGAGCTACAGGAAAATCTCATATTCTAATATTCTAATCATTCTAATATTCATAATGATCAAAAGGGAAATGAACTGTTTCACAAAATAGTGAGGGCTCTGTCTCTAGATGTATTCAACAGTCAGCTGCTGAGTACTCAGAGCTAGTATAGAAAGAGATTATGCATTATGATCAGTGAGAGTTCTCAACTGCAAGTGACAAAACAAAATTATATGGCTTCAACACAAAGGAAATGAATTGGTTCGATGAAACTCTAGATTCAGCACAGAAGGATCTAGATGCTCAAGTAGTATCATTAAGAATCTCCCTTTAAAAAATTTTTTCTTTTGATGTGGACAATTTTTAGTCTTTATTGAATTTGTTACGATACCACTTCTGTTTTATATTTTGGTTTTTGACTACCAGGCATGTGGAATCTTAGCCCCCCAACCAGGGATCCAACCCACACTGGGTACAACCCACACTGGATCCAGCCCCAGAGATCCAACCCACTGCACTGGAAGGCAAAGTCTGAACCACTGGGCCACCAGGAAAGTCCCAGGAATCTCTATCACTCAGTTCCCACTGCCTTCCTGTTGGCTTCATACTAAGACGGTGATCAAGATGGCAACCACAGCTTCAGTCTCACACTCCACCAACTAAGGAATGGAAGTGGACTTTCCCCTTTTTTGGTAGCACCAGCAATTTTTGGAATTCACTCTAGATTAGGTCAAGTGCCTCCCCTGAACCTACTGCTATGAACAAGGGGAAGCAGCAATCCCATTAGCCAGAACTAAGTCACGTGCTCACTCTTGCACAAATCCAGACAATGGTGTGCAGCACTCTCTTTGCCAAGTCGGGGTCATGTGCACACCCTTAGAGCAGGAGAGGAGACTGGGTATGGAGTCAATGATCTCTCCCTCCCAAACCATGTGGACCTAGGGAAAATCAAAATGCTATTAATCAGTAAAGAGGAAGGGTTTCAGGGCAGACAAAAATAATGGCTATCTTGTATGAGGTTAGGAGACAGGCATACAAAACTTTTATGACCTTTTTCAGTTAAAAATTTTATTTGTTGACTTATTTTATAAGTCACACTTGCTAAGTCAAGAACTAGCAAGCAAATTACTTATTCTCTAGAATTTAAAGCTGAACTTTGACTTTTTAGTCATTTAACCCCTTAGATATTCAGTAATATTGACATAGAAAATGAATATTCAAGTAGTAGTTATTCACCTCCTTTTGTAAGATGTATGCAGAGAGAAACCACTGGTGCGCTGGCAAATGGCTTTCTGTAAAATAAAGCCCTGGTATAGTATTTGCCAATTTTCATGGTGTAAGTACTCCCACAACAGTCAATTTCAAGCTCTCAACCTGAGGTCACTAAACAGAGTTGGGAAGAGATGCGTATTTTCCTGTTCCTGGGTGGTGCCATCCAGCTGTAGCACATCACTTCACAAGACTTAATAAATGTTACAAACCTGTGAAAAATAATCTCAGTTGATGAAGTCCAAGGTTTTGTTTGTTTTTTCCATTTCTTTTGATGATACATTAAGAGACTATGGATTTAAAATATAGCATGGGGGAGTGGTTAGTCGCTTAGTCATGTCCAACTCTTTGTGACCCCACGAACTGTAGCCTGTCAGGCTCCTCTATCCGTGGGATTCTCCAGGCAAGAATACTGGAGTGGATTGCCAGTCCCTTCTGCAGAGTATCTTCCTGACCCAGGGATCGAACTCAGGTCTCCTGTATTGCAGGCAGATTCTTTACCATCTGAGCTCCAGGGAAGATCTAAAATATATAGCTATCTAAAATATAGCATAAAATATTTAAATTAATTAATTTAAACTTAAATTAAAATATTAAATTTCCCATAATGGATACTACTCACTATGACAGTGGATTTTTTTCAACATGGTATGGAATTTCCTATTGAATTCTTCATAAAATAGTTCTCATTTCCTATGGTTTGATATGAATGATCTTGAAGGATAACAGCTATTTGTAAGGCTTCCCCAGACAGCCATTTTGCTTTTTTGCATTTCTTTTCCATGGAGATGGTCTTGATCCCTGTCTCCTGTACAATGTCACGAACCTCATTCCATAATTCATCAGGCACTCTATCTATCATATCTAGACCCTTAAATCTATTTCTCACTTCCACTGTATAACCATAAGGGATTTGATTTAGGCCATACCTGAATGGTCTAGTGGTGTTGCACACTTTCTTCAATTTAAGTCTGAATTTGGCAATAAGGAGTTCATGATCTGAGCCACAGTCAGCTCCCGGTCTTGTCTTTGTTGACTGTATAGAGCTTCTCCATCTTTGGCTACAAAGAATATAATCAATCAGATTTCGGTGTTGACCATCTGGTGATGTCCATGTGTAGAGTCTTCTCTTGTGTTGTTGGAAGAGGGTGTTTGCTATGACCAGTGCATTTTCTTGGCAAAACTCTATTAGTCTTTGTCCTGCTTCATTCCACATTCCAAGGCCAAATTTGCCTGTTACTCCAGGTGTTTCTTGACTTCCTACTTTTGCATTCCAGTCCCCTATAATGAAAAGGACATCTCTTTTGGGTGTTAGTTCTAAAAGGTCTTGTAGGTCTTCATAAAACCATTCAACTTCAGCTTCTTCAGCATTACTGGTTGGGGCATAGACTTGGATAACTGTGATATTGAATGGTTTGCCTTGGAGATGAACAGAGATCATTCTGTCATTTTTGAGATTGCATCCAAGTACTGCATTTCGGACTCTTTTGTTGACCATGATGGCTACTCCATTTCTTCTGAGGGATTCCTGCCCGCAGTAGTAGATATAACAGTCATCTGAGTTAAATTCACCCATTCCAGTCCATTTTAGTTCTCTGATTCCTGGAATGTCGATGTTCACCCTTTAGAGATTATAAGGCATTATTCTGGGGTGGGGTTTATAGTAAGTGTCTCACCCTTCACTATACATTTTCATGTGCGTATTTTCTCAGTTACCCAATGTGTAAGAGTCACTCAAGCAATTTCTAAGCTTCTCTCAGAGGGAACTGATCTGTGTGTAGCTGTAAATTCAGTGCATCCATGGAAGGAGGGAAATTCAGGAGTCTCTTGTGTCACAATCTTGAGGTACCTGTTGATATTTTCTCAGAACCAACTCTTGGTTTCATTGACGTTTATTATTATTTTTCTGTTTTATGTATGATGTATTATTTATTATTTTTCCCATCTGCTGGACTTGGATTAAGTATTTTCTACTTTGTTAAGGCATACTGTTTTCCACAGTGGCTGCACTAACTTACATTCCCACCTACATTATAGGAGGGTTCCCTTTTCTCCACACCACCTCCAGAAGTTGCTATTTGTAGACATTTTAATAATGGTTATTCTGGGTGGTGTGAGGTGGTATGTCATTGTAGTTTTAGTTAGAATTTCTCTAATAATTTGTGATGTTGAATAATTTGTGATCTTTTTATGTGTTTTTAGACCATCTGTATATCTTTGGAGAAATCTCTCTTTAGATCTTTAGCCCATTTTTTGATTGGCTTGTATTTTTTATATTGAGCAGCATGAGTTATTTGTTATCNAGTTAGAATTTCTCTAATAATTTGTGATGTTGAATAATTTGTGATCTTTTTATGTGTTTTTAGACCATCTGTATATCTTTGGAGAAATCTCTCTTTAGATCTTTAGCCCATTTTTTGATTGGCTTGTATTTTTTATATTGAGCAGCATGAGTTATTTGTTATCTTTTGGAGATTAATCCCTTGTCAGTTGCTTCATTTGCAAATATTTTCTCCCATTCTGAGAGTTGTCTTTTCATTTTGTTTACAGTCTCCTTGGCTGTATAAAGGCTTTTAATTAAATCCCATTTGTTTTTATTTCCATTACTCTAGGAGGTGGGTCAAAAAAAGATCTTGCTATGATTTACATCAAAGAGTGTTCTGCCTCTGTTTTCCTCTAAGAGTTTCATAGTATCCAGCCTTAAATTTAGATCTTTCATCCATTTCGAGTTTACTTTTGTGTATGGTATTAGGGAATGTTCTGATTTCATTTTTTACATGGTGCTGTCCAGTTTCCCTAGCACCATTTATTAAAGAGACTGCTTTTTGTTTTTTTCCCATTTATCGCTTGTCTCATAGATTAGGTGACCATAGGTGTGTGGGTTTCCCTCTGAGCTTTCTATCTGGTTGCATTATTTCTGTTTTCGTGCCATTACAAAATAATTTTGATTAACTGCAGCTGGTAGTATAATCTGAGGGCAGGAAGCCTGATTCTTCCAGCACAATTTTTCTTTCTCAAGATTACTTTGGCTATTTGGATTCTTTTGTGTTTCCCTACATATTATGACTTTTTTGTTCTAATTCTGCTTAAAAAAAAATGCCATTGGTAATTTGATAGGGATTGCACTTGTATTTGTAAAGTGCTTTGGATAGTATAGTCATTTTGACAATACTGATTCTTCTAACCCAACAACATGGTATATCTCTCCACCTATTTGTTATCTTTGATTTCTTTCATCAATATCTTATAGTTTTCTGAACACAGGTCTTTTGCCTCCTTAGGTAGGTTTATTCTGAAGTATTCTATTCTTTTTGATGCAATGGTAAATGAAATTGTTTCCTTAATTTCTTTTTCTGATTTTTCATTGTTAGTGTATAGGATTGCAAGGGATTTCTATGTGTTAAATTTGTATCCTGCGACTTTACTAAATTCATTAATTAGCTCTAGTAATTTTCTGGTGGCATCTTTAGGGTTTTCTACATATAGTATAAGTACATCTGCAAACAGTGAGAGGTTTACTTATTTTCTAATCTGGATGCCTTTTACTTCTTTTTCATTTCTGATTGCTGTGGTTAGGACTTCCAAAATTAGATTGGGTAATAGTCTTGTGCTTTCTCTGCATCTACAGAGATGATCATGTTTTTATTTTTTTCCAGTTTGTTAATATGGTGTATCACATTGATTGATTTGCATATATTGAAGTATCCTTACATCCCTGGGATAAACCCCATTTGATCATGGTAAATGATCCTTTTAATGTATTGTTGGCTTCTGTTTGCTAGTATTTGTTGAGGATTTTTGCATCTATGTTCATCATGGATGAAATTGATCTGTAATTTTCTTTTTTTGTGATATCTTTATCTGGTTTGGAATCAGAGTGATATTGGCCTCGCAGACGAGTTTTGGAGTGTTTGTCCTTCTGCAATTGTTTGGAACAGTTTGAGCAGGATAGGTGTTATCTCTTCTCTAAATGTTTGACAGAATTTGCCTATGAAGCCATCTGGCCCTGGACTTTCATTTGCTGGAAGATTTTTGATCAGAGTTTCAATTTCAGGGCTTGTGATTGGTCTGTTCATGTTTTCCATTTCTTCCTGGTTCAGTCTTGCAAGGTTGTACTTTCTGGGAATTTGTCCATTTCTTCCAGGTTGTCTATTTTATTGGCATATAGTTGCCTGTAGTAGTCTCTTATTAAAGCCTTCCCTGGTGGCTTAGAGGGTAAAGCGTCTAGTCCATGGGGTCGCAAAGAGTCCGACACGACTGAGCGATTTCACTTTCACCTTTCAGTCTCTTATTATCCTTTGTATTTCTGCCTTTTCTGTTGCAACTTCTTTTTCATTTCTAATTTTATTGTCTTCTCCCTTTTTGCCTCGATGAGTCTGGCTAATGGTTTGCCAATATTGTTTATCATCTCAAAGAACTGTCTTTAGATTTATTGATCTTTGTTAATGTTTCCTTCATTTCTTCATTTATTTCTGCTCTGATATTTATGATTTCTTTCCTGATACTAACTTTGGGGGGTTTTTGCTCTTCTCTTTCTAGTTGCTTTAGGGTTTTGTTGTTGTTGTTTTTCTAGTTGCTTTAGGTATAAAGTTAGGTTGTCTATTTGACATTTTTCTCATTTCCCGAAGTAAGCTTTTATTGCTTAAACTTCCCTCTTAGCACTGCTTTTACTGCACCCCTTACATTTTGAGTCGTAATGTTTTCACTGTCATTTGTTTCTCAGTATTTTTTAAATTTCCTCTTTGATTTCTTCAGCGACCACTGGATTATTTAGAAGTGTATTGTCTAGCCTCCATCTTTTTGTGTTTTTTACAGTCTCCCCCCCCCCATTATTTATATCTAATCTTATATTGTTGTGGTCAGAAAAAAATGCTTGATACAATTTCAATTTCTTAAATTTACGAAGGCTTGGTATGTGACCCAAGATGTAATCTATCTTGGAGAATGTTCGATGTGTACTTGAGAAAAAAATGTATTCTACAGTTTTTGAATGGAATATACTGAAAACACCAATTAGGTTCCCTGGACCAATGTATCATTTAAGGCTTGTGTTTCCTTATTAATTTTCTGTCTTGATGATGTGTCCATTAGTGTGAGAAGGGTGTTAAAGTCCTCCACTATGATTGTGTTACTGCCAATTTCCCCTTTTAGCATTCCCCTGCTAGCATTTGAGGTGCTCCTGTGCATATATAATTGTTATATCTTCTTCTTGTATTGATCCCTTGATCATTATGTAGTGTCCTTCATTATCTTCTGTAATGATCTTTAAAAGTCAGTGTTATCTGAGTATCACTACTCTCCTCTTTTTTTACTTCCATTTGCATGGAATATCTTTTTCCAGTCCCTCACTTTGAGCCTGCATGGGTCCCTAGCTCTGAAATGGGTCTCTTGTAGACAGCATATACAGGAGTCTTGTTTTTGTACTCATTCAGCCAGTCTGTGTCTTTTGGTTGGAATATTTAATCCATTTATGAAATGTATCATCCTATTAGCATTTACTTTATTGTTTTGTGTTTGTTTTTGTAGGTCTTCTCTGTTATGTGTCCTGTCTAGAGAAGTTCCTCTAGCATTTGTTGTGAAGCTGGTTTTGTGGTGCTGAATTCTCTTAATTTTTGATTGTAAAGATTTTGATTTCTCCATCAAATCCAAACAAAATCCCTGCTGGGTAATGTTGGTTGTAGGTATTTTCATTTCATCACTCTAAGTACACCCCTTTTGACTTGAATAGTTTCTGCTGAAATATCAGCTCTTAACCTTATGGGCATTCCCTTGTATGCTATTTGTTCTTTCCCTTGCTGATTTTTAACATTTTTGTATTTAATTTTTGTTAGTTTTATTAATATGTGTCTTGGCATGTGTCTCCTTGGGTATACCCTTTATAGGACTCTCTGGGTTTCCTGGACTTAAACCGCTGTTTCCTTTCTTATGTTAGATAAATTTTCAACTCTAATCTCCTCAAATATTTTCTCATACCCTTTTTCTCTCTTTCTGGGACCCCTATAATTTGAATATTGGTGTACTTAATGTTGTCCCAGAGGTCTCTGAGACTGTCCTCATTTTTTTTCGTTCTTTTTTCTTTATTCTATTCTATTTCCATTATTTCCATCGTTCTATCTTTCAGGTCACTTAACCATTCTTCTGCCATATTCTGCTATTGGTTCCCTCTAATGTATTTTTTTTTATTTTAGTCATTTTGTTGTTCATTGCTGATTGTCTGTTATTTCTTCTAGGTCCTTGCTAAACATGTCTTGTATCTCTTCAACCCATCACGGTGTCTCCATTTTAATACCAAGACTTTGGATCATCTTTACTATCATTACTCTAAATTCTTTTTTAGGTAGACTGCCTAGTTCCTCTTCATCTGTTTGGTCTGGTGGGCTTTTACCATGCTCCTTCATCTGTTGCATGTTTCTCCAATACTTTGGCTGCCTGATGTGAACAGCTGACTCATTAGAATAGACCCTGATGCTGGGAAAGATTGAAAGCAGGAGGAGAAGAGGACGGCAGAAGATGAGACGGTAGGATGGCATCACCGACAAGATGGATATGAGTTTGAGCAAGCTCTGGGAGTTGGTGACGGACAGGGAAGCCTGGTGTGCTGCAGTCCATGGGGTCACAAAGAGTCAGACACAACGGAGTGACTGAACTAAACTGAAAAACAATGATCTCTTGCCTCTCTAGCAGGCCAAGCTTTTTCCTAGACTTCCTCAAATATGCTGTACTAGCCCCCCAGACTGTCTTCAAGGTAGTCAACCCCAGCCTTCTCCCTGGAGTCTGACCTCTGAAGCCTAAGCCTCGATACCGAGCCCTCACTGGCCATGGTCAGGGTGCATACAAGCGTCTCAGGATGGGAAGTGCCAGTGCAAGCGTCTCAGGCTGGGAACCCTTAACTCTCCAGTATTTGGACATAGGGCTTATAAGGAGGTAATTAAGTTAAACAGTGGCATAGGATGAGGTATTTATCCAATAGGGCTGGCGTCTTATAAGAAGAGTAAGAGATACCAGAGCTCACTTTCTCTCTCCAGTGCCGGGAGCCAGCACAAGGAGTCTCGCCTGTGGCAAAGGTCATGAGGTTAAGGGATCCGACAGGCAAAGGCGAGTCGGGCCTTAAGGGAGCCTCGCTGAATTTTCTCAAGCATCCACCCCCAAAACCAGTCTGCCTGCTTTACTGCATTATGCTTTCACTAACTCTTCTGACATAACAAGGGGCTAACCCTGACCACCTTTTTAAACTGGAAAAAGTTAACTTAGAGCTCCAGTTAGCGGTCTCCTGCATGTAAAAGGAGTGTTTCAGCTCAAACCCCTCCAATGGCTCTCTAACTTGCCTTACCCGGATTACAACTATGCATGTGATCGTTTACAGCCCCCCAACTGTGAGAGGCATGGGGAGCCTAAAACATAGAGCTTTTCAAAGAGTTAAAAGTTATTAGAGTAGTGCTGATGTAGGATTTCACTGTTGAGCCAATGCTTGTTGCTAAGTTCCCATATCTCTTATCCACTGTGCACCTGGAGTACATTTGTTAACATAGTTAAAATGTAAGAAAAACAAAATAGTAGCCCCGAAACTAACCACATCAGACTTTTGAGCTAATTGGTTCTTTCTTTGTTGTAACTTACTGTACCTTTGCTTCGTGAAAATGTAACTTTGTTTGATACTTTCTGAGGCTGACATAGATTAGAAAAAACACTTCAAGGGAAAATAAGTTCTCTGGTTAAGCAGCCTTTATCAAAAGAGGGTCTTAAAATGTTCATAGGCCTCCAAGGCCAGAAGATAGTGTACACAACATCATTTGTGGGAAAGGTATAAAAGTCCTTTAAAAAAATAAAGTTGTTGGGCCTCGCTCACCAAAGCAGCTTGGTCTCCTCATGTCTTCTTTACTCTATTTTCTGGCTGTATTCCCATCTGGGGCGTGGAGACTCGCCATGTCTACTTACTTGCCCTGGCTTCTAAGACCATACGAGAGGGAGCCCAAGGCAGGGCACCCTCCACTATTCAAATGGGCGCCGGTGGCCTAACATAGATGGTGCAAACCTCTTGTCTCGAGGTTTTATTAGTTCTCCACGTAAACCAAGTTATTCAGCCTCTTTTCTCCACTAACTTTCCTACTACATTATTCTTTCCTAATCTAATCTTATATTTCTAATTAAATAAATCTCTCTTTGCCGACTCCGTCCACCCTTTGAATTCCCTGGATCCACCGGGGCTGGACCCCGGCACTCCAGCACATGTACAGAAGAAAGCCTGCATGATAACACAGCAAGAAGGCAGGCATCTGCAAGCCAAGGAGAGAGACTTAAATAGAAAACAACCCTGTCAACACCTTAATGGACTTGCAGCCTCCATAACTGAGAAAACAAATTTCTGTCACTTAGTCATTCCAACCTCTGGTATTGTAATGGCAGTCTTAGAAAACAAATACAATTTTGGTACTGAGGGTAATATCTGAAAATATAGACTAGCTTTGGAACTGGGTGATGGGCAGAGGCTGGAAGAGGTTTGAGGCACTTGTTATAAAAAGCCTTAATTGCCTAAAAGAGACTGTTGATAGGAATATAGACAAGTGATTCTGGTGCAGTCTCAGAAATAAGGAACATATTACTGGAAATTGGAGGAAAGATAATCCTTGTTATAAAGTGGCAAAGAACCTGGCCTGTGTTTCAGTGTTTGTAGAAAGTAGAGATTGTGACATAAGCAACAAATTTTTAGCTAAGGAGATTTCTAAGCAAAGTGTTACAGGTGCAGCCTGGTTTCTCCCTCCTTACAGTAAAATGTGAGAGTAGAAAGACAAATTGAAGGAACTGTTAAACAAAATTCTGGGAATTAGAATTTGGAGGTTTGGCAAATTCTCAGCCTATAGATATCTATGTTACAGAAAATGAGAAGCATGTTCTGGAAAGAACACTACAGTGTAGTTCGACATGGTTTAATAATGAGTTAAGTTTGGAAGCAATCAACTGTCTCAGATGTAGAACTAAAGTGACACAGATGGGACAAAATGAAAACAGGCTGTTAGACTTCTGGGATTCTACAAGATGGGAGAATAGAGCTAACTGACTGCACTATCCATCAAGAAGAGGGAAGAATGACCCCAAAGGTGAAAGAGACCAGCAGGTCTGCCATTTCCAAAACAGGCCCAGACAGTAAAAATCTGGGGAGCCAGTATGGTTCTTCCATGGTTTCAGTGGGCCACATACACCTCTACCACACCAGCCAGACCAGAGGGCAGAAGATACAACCAGAGATCATTCTCATGCCTTAAAAACTAATAGAATTTGCCTTGTAACATTTTAACTTGCTTGGGACCAATCCTTTCCACTTTTAGAATGGGAATGTGAATTCTCTGCCTGTCCCATCACTTTATTTTGGAAGCAAATAACTTGTCTGATTCACAGGTTCACAGCTGGAAAGAATGAAATGCACTTCTAGTCTCATCCACACCTGACTTAGATGAAACTTAGGTGAGATTTTGAATGTAAGGAAGTTGAAATGGGCTAAGACTTTTGCTGCTGTTAATTTGGGGTGAATGCATTTTGTACTTGAAGAATGTGAATATAGGGGGTCCAGAGGACTGAGTTGTTAAGACTGAATTGTTCCCCCAAATTAACATATTGAAGTCATAACATAACATAAAGTCTTGACTTTATTTGATGACAGGGCCTTTACAAGGTCATAGGGTGAAGCCCTAACCCAATATGGCTGGTGTCCTCAAAAAGAAGAGAGAGAGTTACCAGGAAAGTGCACACACGGGAAAAAATGTCCATTTCAGGACTCAGTAAGAATGCAGTCATCTGCAAGCCAATGGGAAAGACTTCAATAAAAATCAAACTGCCTACACATTGATCTTGGACTTCTAGTCTCCAGAACTATGAGAAAATAAACTTCTGTTCTTTGAGCTACCAAGTCTGTGGTATTTTGTTATGGCAGCCCTGGCAAATTAAAACACATTGCCAGTGTAGGAAGTAAACCATAAATTAACTATCTTATGACCACTGAAAAGAGCAACTTTTTTTTCTCAACTGCATTTTAAGGGAAGTGGAACATTTCCTAGTGATTTCTGCCACCTAGACACTCATGGGGAAGGAAAGGAAATGTCAAGAGAACGGCTCCTGTGGCAGGAGATGATAGCCGGACTTGGTTTTCCTATGCCTGTGGAGGTGAGACTTCTGGCTAAAGCCACGACCACACTCCCTGCACACATATGGCTTCTCTCCTGAATGTGTCCGCTGGTGTCTGATGAGGGCTGACTTGAAGCCAAAGCCGCGTCCACACTCATCACACACACATGGCTTTTCTCCTGTGTGTGTCCTCTGGTCAGAGGTGAGTTGGATCTTCAGACCAAGTCTTTGCTCACATACTCTGTACACATCAGCCTCTTCCCCTGAATGTATCCTCTTGTGTCTGGTGAGAAGTAACTTGAAGCCAAAGGTACGTCCACACTCAGGACACAGAAAAGGATTCTCCCCTGTGTGCGTCCTCTGGTGTCTGATGAGGGTAACCTTCTGACCAAAGCCACGCCCACACTCAGAGCACACATAAGGCTTCTCACCTGTGTGCGTTCTCTGGTGGCCCATAAGGGAGACTTTCTGGCTAAAGCCACGCCCACACTCGGAGCACAGGTGAGGCTTCTCCCCTGTGTGTGTCCTCTGGTGTCTGATGAGGGTGATTTTCTGGCGAAAGCTGTGCCCACACTCAGCACAGACATAAGGTTTCTCACCTGAATGTGTGACTTGGTGACTGAGGAGCAGCGACTGCTGCCTGAAGCCACGCCCACACTCCAGGCACAAGAAAGGCCTCTCGCCTGAATGCGAGCTACGGTGTTGAAGGAGTGATGCCTTCTGGCAAAAGCCTCTTCCACATTCTGGACACACAAAGGGCTTCTCTTCCAAGTGTGTCCTCTGGTGCAGGATGAGGGCGATCTTCTGGCGAAAGCCTCTCCCACACTGCTGACATACAAAGGGTCTCTCCCCGGAGTGTATCCTCTTGTGGTTAGTTAAGGAGGATGTGTACCTGAAGTGTCGCCACACTCCTGGCACACATTGGGCTTTTCCCCTGAGTGCTTTCTCTGGTGTACGGTGAGGGAGGACCTGCGGCCAAAGCCTCGCCCGCACTCTCTGCAACTAAACGGCTTCTCTCCTGAGTGAGTCCTCTGGTGTTTGATGAGGTCTGACTTCTGGCAGAAGTTTCTGCCACATTCAGGGCACACATGATGCTTCTGGAGGCTAAAGAGGCTTGATTTTCTGCTAAATCCTAGTCTATAGTTTTCACATATGACTGCTCCAGATTCTGAGATGTTTGTCTCTGTCAATACTGCATCTGCCTCATCAGAAAGCATCCCCTGGTCTATTCTTCCACTGCTATTGCCTCCCTGGTCTACTGGCTGACCTTGAGATGAGCTAAAAAATGCACCTGAAGTCCCACTCAGCCGCAGCCTCCCAAACACAGTGTCAGAGCCTTCTCTCTCTCCATCTTCTGCTTTGTCATTCAAGCAGCTTGGAGCGTCTAGTAGGAAGTGGTTTTCTGCAGATGAACCTGGGAAGATCTGAAGGGAGTGACCACAGAGCGTATATTGATGGAGGATCTGTGGACTGGAAAAAGTCACTGGGCAGGAGAGACAAGGTTGGAATTCTGTTCTTTGTTCTGCTGGAGAGAAAGTGTCAGTCAAAATCACCAAAGATATCTTGTGGATGGTTAACACTTGTCTAGCTCTCATTCCTCAGATGCTCCCACACAAAGACTTCCTTCAAAGACCTTCCTTCCAACCCATGGTGACATATTAATGCATACCTTTTACAACACATAAAACCCACATAATAAGCCAGCTCTAAGTATCAGCCCAGCTTAAGGAGTTTTAAGAAAGCATCACAGGCAGCTCTAGCCCTATAAGTCACTGCCATCAGAGTTATACATGTGCCCCCAATACAATTATCCTACAAGCCACAGACATTAACACCAGTGTAAACAATATCTACAAACATATGCTTTTACTGAGAGTTAAAATACATAACTTATTACAAATTTCTTTAGGGACTTTTCCTATAAGAAGATGGGGTCAAAAAAGGGAGCCACTCTATAAGTGGACTATAAAGAAAGCTGAGTACAAAATAATTGATGCCTTTGAACTGTGGTGTTGGAGAAGACTCTTGAGAGTCCCTTGGACTGCAAGGAGATCCAACCACTCCATTCTGAAGGAGATCAACCCTGGAATTTCTTCTGGAAGGAATGGTGCTAAAGCTGAAGCTCCAGTACTTTGGCCACCTCAAGCGAAGAGTTGACTCATTGGAAAAGACTCTGATGCTGGGAGGGATTGGGGGCAGGAGGAGAAAGGGACGACCGAAGATGAGATGGCTGGATGGCATCACGGACTCGATGGACGTGAGTCTGAGTGAACTCCGGGAGATGGTGATGGACAGGAAGGCCTGGCGTGCTGTGATTCATAGGGTTGCAGAGTCGGACACGACTGAGTGACTGAACTGAACTGGGTGTTGAGACTGAGAGCCTGAGAGAACCATGGGCTCTCATATGTCTTCATTTTGCTAACTGCAGATCTTGGAACTTCTCAGCCTCCATAGTCACATGAGCCAATTCTTTATAATACATGTTGTGTGTGTGTGTGTGTGTACACATACATCCAAATGGTTCTGTTACTAAATAACCCTAAGACTGATTTTGATACCAAAAGTGGGATGCTGCTATGGCCAATACCTAAACTTTGTGGATGTGGCTTTGGAACTAAGCGACAATTAGAGGCTGAAAGAGTTGAGGTACACACTAGAAAAAGCAAGAAGAGACTGCCGGTAGAAATATGGATGGTAAGTGTGACTTTGCTGAGGACTTAAAAAGAAAGGAAGCGAGCTGGAGAGAAAGCGTCTATCAGAGGATATATAAATTAACTAATCTATAGTACAGAGTTTCTAATGCTAAGCTTTGCATAAGTAGAATAAATTCCATTTGGGCACAGTGTGTAATTCTTTTAAAATATGGAATGTTTTTATTACTTGCACAGGTTCGGGGATCCATCACCAAATTAATTACTTTAAAAATGTACTATATTCAGATTTTGTCCCTCCTGTATCTGTAGTATTTTTCAAAAATTCATTCATTTTATATAAGGTGTTAAACTTGTTAGTATAAACTTGCTCACAATATCTCCTTAGTATCCTTTTAAAGTATCAAGAATATGTAGTAACTTCCCCTTCACTCTTGAATTATTTATGTTTTCTTTTTCTCTTGACTAGTCTATACAGCAATATATAATTTAGTAGCAATATATAATTTTCTTTTCAGACATTCAACATTTTCTTGGCAAATTTTTCTGCTAATAAAGTGTTATATTTCACAGATTTTTGCTCTTATTTTCTGTATTCCATTCCTTGCACTCACTTTGCATTTACTTTGTTATTTTTCTAGCTTCTTAAGTCACTGATCATAGACCTTTTCTAAAATAAGCACTTAAGGCTATAAATTTCCTTCTAAACTCTGCTTTAGCTGCATCTCACAAATGTTTATTTTGCTGAGATGAATTTGAAAAGATTTAGGCAGTGGCTTGTAAGAGTTGATACTGGTAAGATGCAATTTCTACCTCAAGTTATCTATAGATAGAGTAAAATCTGAAAATAAACACTACCCAGGTTTTATTTTTTTCTTTCTTTTTGCAAATGAGAAACTGATCCTAAAATTTAAGTGGAAATGCAGAGGACTATCCAAAGCAACCCTCAAAAAAGGAAAAAGGATAAGACTCATACTACCTGACTTCAAGATTTTCAGCGATCCTATAGTAGCACAGACAGCATGGTTTGGTTTAAGGATAGACATACTAATCAAAGGAACAGAACAGAGAGAATGTAAAATAAACCCAATCTCAGCCAGTGATTAGATATTCAACAAAGCAATCCAATGAGAGAAATACAAGACTTTTCAACAAATGGGGCTAGAGCTACTGTGTATCCACATGGAAAAAAAAAAAAAACAACAAAACCTAGATTCCTGCCTCACACGATATACAAAAGTTAATTCAAGATGAACTGTAGATCTAAGTATAAAAGCAGCTAAAACTAAACAGCATTTAAAAGAAAATATAGATGACAAAAAATTTAAGAAAGGGAAAAGACTTCCTCAATATTAAAATATCAAAAGTTATTGTTAAGAATATGAACACAAAAGCTTCAGTCTGACAGGATATTTGCAAAATGTACAAATGACAATGGACTGGTATTAAGGATTAATAAAGAATTCATAAAACTCAATAACAAAAAATAATGTGGGTGGTGGGGGGTGGTAAGGAGAGGTGGAATGTATGGAGAGAGTAACATGGAAACAAATACATTACCATATGCAAAATAGATAGCCAATGGGAATTTGTTGTGTGATTCAGGAAACTCAAAATGGAGCACTGTAACAACCTAGAGGGGTGAGATGGGGAGGGAGGTGAGAGGGAGGTTCAACAGTGGGGACATAAGTATATCAATGGCTGATTCATGTTGATGTTTGGCAGAAATCAAGACAATATTGTACAGCAATTATTCTTCAATTAAAAATAAATAAATTTAATTATAAAAATCAATGCAGAAAAACTGGAAGAAATATTTGAATGTATACTTCACAAAGTATATGATATATATAAAAGATGAAAAAGCACACAGAAGGACTCAACATCATTAACCATGAGCAAAATGGAAACCCCCTAGGAGATAACTCTGCCCATTCATCACCAAAGGTGAACTGAAAACTGTTGGGGAGGATGTGAAGTGACAAGAACTCTCACATGTTTGTTGATCATGGAAATGAGAAATTGTACAACCACTTTGGAAAAGGTCTAGTCATAAAATTACATGTACAATTACCCTATGACTCAGTGTACTGCACTAAATAGTATCCCACCAAAATGAATGTCAACCTGGAACATATGAATGTGGCCTTATTTTCAAAGAGTCTTCGCAGATGTTATGAAGTTAAGATGAGGTTATACTCCATTTAGACTGAATTTTGATCCAATGACTGGTATCCTTACAAGGAGAGGGAGATCTGGATACACAGACACTTAGAAGGAAGAAGGCTGTATAACCATGGAGGCAGAGATTAGAGTGATGCTGCTATAAGACAAGGAACACTCGGATTTCCAACAACCAGCAGAAGCAAAGAGAGAGGCACAGAACAGACTCCCTTTCAGAACCTCCAGAAAGAACCAACACCACCAACAGGTTGATTTTGAACTGTGAAAGAATAAATTTCTTTTTTTAAGCTTCTCATTTTGTGGTAACTAATTAAATCAACCCTAGGAAACTAATACATCCTAGGTATGTATCCAAAGCAAATGGAAAACAAAGGTTTGTTGAAAACAAGCAAAATATTACCATAAGAATATTAACAGCAGCTTTTTCAAAACAACTTAAAACTGGAAGCCATCAAGGTGTTTCTCAAGGAGAATGGCTAAACAGTCATATATATATATATATTCATATGATAGTACATTATTTGATGTTAAAGAAATAACAGACTACTGATGTATGCCACAGCATGGATGACGCTTAAAAAATATACTGAGTGAAAGAAGCCTTACACAAAAAAGAAAGTATTATATGATTTCCTTTATGCAAAATTGTACAGCAGGCAAAACTAATCTATGATGAAATAAAATCAGAAAAACAGTGGTACCTCTGAGGGGTGGGAGCAGGGGTTTACTGGGATGGGCCACAAGGGAACTATCTGGATAACAGTAATCTGCATTTTGATAAAGTTTGTGTTATAGAGATGTATGCATTGTTTGAATTCACAGACTAGTATACTTAAAATGTTGCATTTCCAATAAATAAATTCTATCTTAAAAGAAACAAACAACTCTAGTTAATGATATTCATGCTACCCATTATTCCTGGGGCCAATCAACTTTAATGGTGCCCACCAAGCTAAAATGAACTATCAGAAGTTGGCCCTTTTAAAAGTGGAGTGTTCAAAGATGCTCAAGTGGACACCCTGGACCTGAGTCTGTAGGTCCCTGCCTGACCACCACCAGTATGAGCTAACCTAGGAAGAAACTGTCTTTCCTCTCACCACTTCTTAGATTGTCTTTGCCAGAACCACTTGGTAATCAGATTAGATTAGATTTTAAGACATACTCACATCTGCCAGCCACTAGGGAAAATGATTGTCTGAGGAGAATAAGTAGATGGTAAGGACATGCCAGGAAGACCTCATAAAATGACAGCGATATCCACCTATGAACAGGTCCTCATAAGCTCTTAATCTACCCAAGAGGAGAATGCAAGTCTCTTTGCAAGAGTAAAGCCTTGCTACAGTGAACTTACTCAGATACGCTGAGCTACTCAGCTCTCCTCAGAGAAGAACTGCTTGTACTAAACTACTTCTTACTCCCACCAGCTAAGGAGATACTGCTAGATATCTGATAGGATGGCTAAAATTTAAAAAAATAATAATAATGTTAACACCAAATCCTGACACAAATGCAGAAAAACTGGATCACTCAAACACTGTTGATGGTAATATAAAATGGTACAGCCATTCTGGAAATTGAGTATAGCATTTTATTATAAAACTAAACCTATATTCACCATATAGGCCAGCAACTTTCACTTTTGGGCATTTATGCCAGAAATAAAAACCATACATTCACACAAAAACCTACACACAAATGTCCACAGCAACTTTATTCTTAATAGCCAAAAATATAAGGAACTCAAATGTTCTTGAATGGTTTAACAAACTGTAGTATTGATACATTCATACCATGGACTACTACTCAGCAATAAAAGGAATAAAATACTAGTACATACAATTTGTATGGATAGCAAAAGAAAAAAAAGCAATCTCCAAAGTTAACATATGATGTGACTTCTTTTATATAACATTCTTGAAATGACAAAACTATAGAGACAGAGAATAGATTAGTGGTTCCCAGATGAAGAGAGGGGAAGAGTGAGGGTGTAGGCTGTGACTACAAAAGGGTAGCAGAAGGGGGATTCTTGTGATGGAACTGTCCTGTATCTTGGAATACAGTGGTAGTTACATGAACGCATATATATAAAATTTCAAAGAACTAAATAAATATACACATACACACAAAATGAAGGTAAAACTGATGAAATCTGAATGTCAGTGCATTGCATTAACAGAAATAAAAGGCTGATTTAACAACAAAATGTATAATTTACTAAATTATAATAAAAGACTAAAAAAGAAAAAACACAAATGATCATCTGTAAAGTTGCCACAAAAAAATGACAAAATCCAACATCCATTCCCAGTAAAAACTCATCAATAAGGAATAGAAAGGAAGCTTGTCAAGCGGATGAAGAGTAGCTATAAAACTTACACTTAGGAGAAAAGCATTCCCCATAAGATCAGGAGCAAGGAAAGGATGCCCCCTTTCACCACCATTTAAATTCATCATTGCACTCATGTTCTCACCTGTGCAATGAGGCAAGAAAAAGAAATTGAAGACACAAAGAATGGAAAGAACTGAAGTATACTTACAAATAATTAGTCATTTATGTAGAAAATCATATAGAATCTACAAAACTACTAGGATGACAAGTTTTGCAAGTTTACCAGATACAGGATCAGTATAGATAAATTAATTTTATTTCTATATGCTATCAACAAACAATTGAAATTTTAAAGTATTTTAAATAGCACGAAAAATATGAAACAGAGAGGGATAAATCTGATAAGATGCATAAGACCTTTGTATGAAAAACTATAAAACAATGCTGACAAATATTAAGTCCCATAAAAATAGAGGGACTGAGTTCATGTACTGGATGACAGTGTATATGATTTACATGTAAACTCTCCTCAAACTGATGGAGATTAAACTCAATCCTAATCAATATTCCAACAGGCATTTTGTTGAAAATTGTCAAGCTGATTCTAAAATCCATGTGGAAATGCAAAGAATCTAGCATAAGTAAAACAACTTTAAAAAAGAAAAAATGTTTGAGGATTTATATTAAGTTCCAGACTTCTTACAAAGCTGCAGTAATCAAGACTATGTGGTACTGACATCAAGATGCATAAAGAGAAGAGTGGAAAAAAATAGAGTATATATTAGATATAGACCCATACACAATTAACTTATACAAAGGTGTGCGGGAAATTCAAAGAAAGGGTTGTCTTTTCAATAAATAGGGCTAGAAAAAATTGGATATTTGTATACAAAAGAAAAAAAGAAAGAAAGAAAAATTGTACTTAAATCCAGACCTGATATCAAGTTTAAAAATTTACTCAAAATAAGACTTAGATCTAAATGAAAAGTAAAAATTATAAAACTTTTAAAAGGAAAAATATATGAAACTTTTTTTGGCCTTCATTTTGGTAAGATTTCCTAAATAAGTCACCAAAAGTGAAATTCATGAGAGAAAAATTGAAACTTGGACTTCACCAAAATTAAGAAATTCTCATTGAAAAATGGCACCCCACTCCAGTACTCTTGCCTGGAAAATCCCATGGATGGAGGAGCCTGGTGGGCTGCAGTCCATGGGGTCACACAGAGTCGGACACAACTGAGCAACTTCACTTTCACTTTTCACTTTCATGCACTGGAGAAGGAAATGGCAACCCACTCCAGTGTTCTTGCCTGGAGAATGCCAGGGACAGGGGAGCCTGGTGGGCTGCCATCTATGGGTCGCACAGAGTCGGACATGACTGAAGCGACTTAGCAGCAGCAGCAGCAGCATTGAAAAACACTACTAAGAAGATAAAAAGCAAGCCACAAAGAAAATACTTAAAAATCAAATAATGGACTTCTATACAGACTATATGAAGAACTTGCAAAATTCAATACAAACATAAGAAACCAACTTTTCAAATTGGCCAAAGATTTGAGACGACATTTCACCAAAGAAGATATACAGACAGCAAATAAGCACTTGAAAAGACTATCAATGTCACAAGTCATTAAGAAAATGTCAGGTAAAACCATATAAGATGTTACTACACAGTTATAGAAACGTCTAAAATTAAAATCATAATGCCAAGTGTTGACAAATATGTGAAGCATTTGGAACTCTCACACACTGCTGGTGGGAATGTGAAACAGTGCAGCTACTTGGTGAGTTTCATTAAAAATTAAACATACCCTGTATCATCCATCCCAGCCATTCCACTCCCAGGTGCTTATCCAAAAGAAATGAAAGCTATGCTTACACAAATGCTTTTCATGAATGTTCATATAGTCTTTATTTTATTCATCAAAACTGGAGACTACTGAAATTTCTTTAGCCCATGAATGGCTAAATAATTGTGATATCTAAATTACTACTCAGCAATCAAAAGAAATGAACTGTTGACACACCCAACATTGTGGATAAAATTCAAAATAATTATACTGGGTGAAAGAATTAACATGATTAATTTATATGAATTCTAAAAATGCAAACAAATCTATGACAGAAAGCAGTCAGTGGCTGTCTAGGTAAGGGAGGGAGGAGAGGACAGGGAAGGAAGGACAGGGAGGGGCAGGAGATAGAAATTATAGTAAGGCACAAGGAAACTCTGCAGTGATAGGTATGCTCAGAATTTGGATTATCATGATGGTTTTATCACTGTGCAGATATCAAAACTTAACAAATTTTACCTTATACCTCCTAGCATAAGGTATCATACCTTATACCTCCTAGCATAACATATCCTACATTATACCTCCTAGTATAAGATATCAAACCTTATACCATAATATTTTTCTATTATATTATAATTATAGTTTAATAATAGTTCCTTTTTTAAAAGAAAAAAATATTGAGTTTGCTATAAAGTACAAGTATAGATATATGGTTGTATTTAGAAGCAAAAATAAATAAATAACAAAAAACAAAATGCCAAGAATGTTGAAAATAAGAGAATTAAAAAAAGGCAAAAATTTATACTTACCTCCCAACATTCACATAAAATTAATTCCACCTGGATTAAAGATCTCACTGTTTCCAGAATGTATATTGAATTTCTTTTTTTTTTTTTTTGGTGTTTTCTTTTTATTTTTTTAATTGATTTTTATTTTTTACAGAATATATATTGAATTTCTACAGTTCAATAAAAGAAATAGCCCAAATCAAAAGTAGGAACATACCCTGAACAGACAAGTCACAGAAAAGGAAACACCAATGACCAAGTCAACACAGGAAGAGATGCTCACGCTCTCTGGAAAGCAACATCCCTATGATATTTTACCACAAACCAAACAGATGGGTGAACAATGTGAGGATGTGGCCAAGAACTCATCACTGCTGTTGGGAGTGTAATATGGCATTGAACAGCTTCAGAACACATGTGGTATAACCTAATCAGGTTGAGGCTACCCACACCCATGAACCAGTCTCTGTGCTCCTAGGTATGCATCTTGAGAGAAACCCTTGCATGCATTTCCAAGAAAGAAATAAGAATATACAGCAATATTATTTCATAGACAAAAATTAGAAATAACTCAAATGTCAAAAGAAATGATAATTCAATTGCATTAAAATATTCATATAATGAAATCAATATATAACAAATGTTAAAAGTATAAACTAAACTTGCACATTTTAATGTGAATCTCACAGATAGCTGGTGAAGGAGGTATACAATATAGTACTATGTGCAGAAAAGTTTACCAATATGAAAAAGAACTCACTATGTGGTTAAAAGATCCACTGAAGGGATAAAAAAGCTAAGGGCAGTCACAGGCATGCTAATGCATAAGTCGGATTCTCAGAGGTGGGGTGAAGGAGTGAGACACAACCAGGAAAGGTATTGGCTATCACTTGGTCTTATATAATGGTATATTTCTTAGTCTGCAAGCTTCCCTGGTAGTTCAGTCAGTAAAGAATCTGCCTGCAGTGCAGGAGACCCATGTTCAATCCCTGGGTTAGGAAGATTCTCTACAGAAGGAAATGGTAACCCACTTGTTAGAGAAATAAAATAGAAGTAGTCTTGTCTAGGCTTCAGAGGCAAAAGAGCAGAGCGGGCCTCTGCCCTTGCTTCTGACCTACCTGGACACTGCCCTGACTGCTGCTGTGGGTGTCAGCTACACCTGCTCTGAGTGTCAGCCAGACCTGCTGTGAGTGTCAGAAGAGAAACAGAATATCGATAGGGAGCAGATCTTGGAATTTATTAAGCTCCTGGAGAGGGCCTGGCCAACCAAGCCCTGATCTTATTAACAACATTTCAAGTTTTACATAATAAAACAAACAGCATAACATGAAACCAGAACTGGAATTTGCTCACAGATTGATGATGAGCATCTTGTTTGCACCTGGGATTACAAACGGGAACCCCAAACTGCAATCTTTGAAGTCTCACCCATGGAGCAGACACTCTGCCTGGGACCTTTTCCCAACTGGGACTCCAGATGTGCTGTGACATGGGACTTTCCAGCACTGTTTAAATCTGAATGTTGGTGAAGATCCAAATTGGTGATGTATCCTCTGTTCTCTTTCACTTTTCTTTCAATGTTAGTATATTGAAAGTAAGCCAGATAATTCTCTAATAAATATTTTTATTATTTATTTGTATATAATGCATGGCTTATTTTGTTGACAAATCCTTTGAACCTGAGACAAAAGTGAAAACTTTCAGCAGAACATCACTACAGTATTCTTGACTGGAAAATCTCATGGACAGAGGAGCCTGGTGGGCTACAGTCCATGGGGTCGCAAGAGTCAGACATAACTTAGCGACTAAATCACCACCACCACTTAGGCTGCATGGAAGGCAAACTGGCACTCATTGTATAATTCTTCACACTCTGTTATAATCTTAAATAACACATCATAAAAGAAAAACAGTTATGGGAACTTACGGAGTAGAACTGCTGCATGAAAACATTACCAGTTTAAAAACAAAAACTGGACAGAATCTAGCAGGGATAGATAACTTAGTCTCAGAGGACAAGTGTTATGTTCAAGATCAGGTCAACTAACAAAAGTTCAAAAATGGGAAGATCTTAGAAGTGTTGGACAAGGGACACCAAGTGAGTGAAGGTTGCTCTGTTGGGGAGGAAAGAGGGGGTGGCCAGGCAAGCCCTCTCTGGGCTGAGTAGCATGGCATGGAAGGCAGGCCTGAGGAAGAGCTTCCTCCTCAGAAACTTACAGATGCTCCTCTTTCCTCACCTGCTGAGCACCTCACTGCCCTGATCCTTGTCTGCCTGCTGTTTTCCACTTACCTGCACAAAGGTCCAGAAGACATTCACTCTCCTCTCTCCAGGGCTCGTCTCCTTGTTCCAGTTGTATGATGAGTTTTGGTTTAGGAAAGGCAATTCCTACTCACAGGGGAAAAAATCAAGGTGACCTTTGGTTAGTGGCTTAAGAGGCTATCACAGAATTCAGAGTCAGCCAAGGAATGCAATGACTCAGAAGCGGGTAGGAAAGCCAGGCAGGGGGCATGGATGGGGACAAAGATTTTCTGAATGCTGAGAAAAGATGACTAAGGGGTGGGAGGAATCCTGGATCTAAAGGCAGTATATGATTCTCCCCTGTGCTTGAATGAATACAAATACTCTGCTATCTGAAGCAAGATCACTTTAGAGGAGGGCCTGGCCTTGGAACGGGCCTAGAAATGCAGTGTCATATCACACAAATACACACACATGCACAACTTCACCATTTCCAACTCTACAGAATCCAGACATTCTCTCAGGTATAGAGAAAATATTGTTTCTTTCTGAGCCAAAAGCATGGTGGCTACTCCATTAAATCTTAAGAGGCCTACAGGCAGAGTCTGAGACATGGGACAGGTCATCCTTACCCAGTGACACCATATGGCTGTAATTCTCCAGCATTACATCCCGATACAGGGTCCTCTGAGCAGGACTCAGTAGCTTCCACTCCTTCTGGGTGAAGGCCACAGCCACATCCCTGAAGGCCATTAATGCCTATAACACAAACACATCCTTGCTCACCCGGAAACCACACAGGCCCACTAGTCAACTTAACCTAAGTCACCACCCAGGGCTGAGGCAGCAATAAGGCTGGCATGGGACATCAGGTGAGATCCATAGACCCTGCTTTCAACCAGAATCCTTTGCCATGTATTCAAGACTACTAAACCTCTTCCCATGTATTCAAGACTACTAAATGTAGTGGACCAAGTGTGAAGGACTGCAGATGTGCTTGCACACGAGACATCTGGCAAGAAGGGGCTGGAGCATGTCTGCAAACAGAATGCTCTGCCCAGGGGGGCTGGAGCATGTCTGCAAACAGAATGCTCTGCCAGGTGGCTCGTTATGACCTTGGGAAAAGAACACTTCTTGCAAACAAGGGTGTTTGTCTGTTCCTAAAAAGGAGCAGTGCCCAAGGCAATGAGCCAGGGTTTGATAAGGGGAAGGTCAAGACTGTTGGAGGACCTAAACAAGTTAGTGTCTTTAGCTCACGCATGCGCAAATGTAAATACGCTTAGTCACGCTACTTGGCAACTCCTATGCCTTTGTCTGGATTCATATATAAGAAGTAAAGAAGCCGGGAGAAGCTTCTTTTCCGATCTACCTCGTTGTCTGTTGTCTGTGTTTCATTCTGTTGCTGGCAACTAAATCTCTTCCCCTTTGCTGGGGGCATCTATTCAGGAGCTCTCTATTCTGTTCTATCAATCTCTAAATCTATGATTCTGAAGAAAACACTTTTGATTAATGCAGCTATACCATAGGTCTTGAAATCAGACAGATGGATTCTTCCTCCTTTAGTCTTCATTTTAAAAGATTATTTTAGCTATTCTAAGGCATATTCCTTTCCACAAAAAATTTTAGAATAATCTCACCTGTATCTACTAAAAAATGTTTCTGGAATTTGGACAAGATTTGCATTAAACCTGCATATCAATTTAAGAAGAACCGACATCTTTATCACGTTGACTCTTCAAATCTATGAACATGAGATGAGATGAGATATCTCTCCATTTAGGAGATGTTCTTTGATTTCTTTCAACAGCTATTGTGGTTTTCAGTATACAAATCCACATATGCTTTGTTATAAAACTGATACCTAAAAATTCCTTTTTCTTTTTTTAGTGATTTTAATGGTATTCTGTTTTTAGTTTAGTGACCAATTGTTCATGATACAGAACAATTGCCATGATACAGTAATAAACTGTATGCTTATCCTGAATCTGGCAACCTGGTGGAACTCACTAGCTCTAGGAGTTTTTTTTCTCCTATATTCCTTAAGATTTCCTATGTAGACAATCAGAGGATTTGCATACAGGGGCAGATTTCTTTCCTTATAAACTATATGTATTTTATTTCCTGTTCTTGCCTTACTGTAGAACTTCTAGCACAATAATGAATAAGAGTGGTAAGAACAGTCATTCTTGCCTTGTACTTGAATGAGAGGAAACATAATGTCTCAAAGCATTAAAATACTGCTCCACAAAGATACCACATCACACTCATTAGGATAGCTATTACCAAAGAAACAGGAAAGAACATTTTGGGAGGATATGGAGAAACTGGAGAAATTGGAGTAGGAAATGGCAACCCACTCCAGTATTTCTGCCTCGAAAATTACATGGACAGAAGAGCCTGGCAGGCTACAGTCCATGGGATCACAAAGAGTCAGACATGACTGAGCACACACGCATGGAGAAACTGGAACCTCTGTTTACTGTTGTGGGAAAAGTAAAATGATGTCGTTTCTGTCGGAAAGAGTTTAGCAGTTCCTAAAAAGTTAAATATATCAATTTTTAAAAAAAGTTCAATTTATCATATGATCTAGCAATTTGAATCGTGGGTGTATACCCTCAAAGAATCAAAAGCAAGAATTCAATATACTCATACACCAATGTCCATAACAGCATTATTCACAATAGCCCAAAGGTGGAAACAACCCTAATGTCCACCAACAGACAGACAGATAAGAAAATGTAGTACATATATACACATAACTGTACAGTCAGCAAAAACAAGACAGGGAGCTGACTGTGGCTCAGATCATGAGTTCCTTATTGCCAAATTCAGACTTAAATTGAAGAAAGTAGGGAAAACCACTAGACCATTCAGGTATGACTTAGATCAAATCTCTTATGATTACAGTGGAAGTGAGAAATAGATTTAAGGGACTAGATCTGATAGACAGACTGCCTGATAAACTATGGATGGAGGTTCGTGACATTGTACAGGAGACAGGAATCAAGACCATCCCCATGGAAAAGAAATGCAAAAAACCAAAATGGCTGTCTGGGGAGGCCTTACAAATAGCTGTGAAGAGAAGCGAAAAGCAAAGGAGAAAAGGAAAGATATAAGCATTTGAATGCAGAGTTCCAAAGAATAGCAAGGAGAGATAAGAAAGCCTTCCTCAGAGATCAATGCAAAGAAATAGAGGAAAACAATAGAATGGGAAAGACTAGAGATCTCACAAGAAAATTAGAGATACCAAGGGAACAATTCATGCAAAGACGGGCTCGATAAAGGACAGAAATGGTATGGACCTAACAGAAGCAGAAGATATTAAGAAGAGCTGGCCAGAATACACAGAAGAACTGTACAAAAAAGATCTTCACGACCCAGATAATCATGATGGTATGATCACTTACCTAGAGCCAGACATCCTGGAATGTGAAGTCAAGGGGGCCTTAGAAAGCATCGCTATAAACAAGGCTAGTGGAGGTGATGGCATTCCAGTTGAGCTATTTCAAATCCTGAAAGATGATGCTGTGAAAGTGCTGCAGTCAATATGCTAGCAAATTTGGAAAACTCAGCAGCAGCCACAGGACTGGAAAAGGTCAGTTTTCATTCCAATCCAAAGAAAGGCAATGCCAAAGAATGCTCAAACTACTGCACAATTGCACTCATCTCGCATGCTAGTAAAGTAATGCTCAAAATTCTCCAAGCCAGACTTCAGCAATACGTGAACCGTGAACTTCCAGATGTTCAAGCTGGTTTTAGAAAAGGCAGAGGAACCAGAGATCAAATTGCCAACATTCGCTGGATCATGGGAAAAAGCAAGAGAGTTCCAGAAAAACATCTATTTCTGCTTTATTGACTATGCCAAAGCCTCTGACTGTGTGGATCACAACAAACTGTGGAAAATTCTGAAAGAGACGGGAATACCAGACCACCTGACCTGCCCCTTGAGAAACCTGTATGCAGGTCAGGAAGCAACAGTTAGAACTGGACATGGAACAACAGACTGGTTCCAAATAGGAAAAGGAGTACGTCAAGGCTGTATATTGTCACCCTGTTTATTTAACTTATATGCAGAGTACATCATGAGAAACATTGGGCTGGAAGAAGCACAAGCTGGAATCAAGATTGCCGGGAAAAATCTCAGTAACCTCAGGTATGCAGATGACACCACCTAAAATTCTGAAAGAGATGGGAATACCAGACCACCTGACCTGCCTCTTGAGAAATCTGTATGCAGGTCAGGAAGCAACAGTTAGAATTGGACATGGAACAACAGACTGGTTCCAAATAGGAAAAGGAGTACATCAAGGCTGTATATTGTCACCCTGCTTATTTAACGTATATGCAGAGTACATTATGAGAAATGCTGGGCTGGATGAAGCACAAGCTGGAATCAAGATTGTTGGGAGAAATATCAATAACCTCAGATATGTAGATGACCCCACCCTTATAGTAGAAAGTGAAGAGGAACTAAAAAGCCTCTTGATGAAAGTGAAAGAGGAGAGTGAAAAAGCTGGCTTAAAGCTCAACATTCAGAAACAAAAATCATGGCATCTGGTCCCATCACTTCATGGGAAATAGATGGAGAAACAGTGGAAACAGTGTCAGACTTTATTTTGGGGGGCTCCAAAATCACTGCAGATGGTGACTGCAGCCATGAAATTAAAAGACGCTTACTACTTGGGAGAAAAGTTATGACCAACCTAGACAGCATATTAAAAAACAGAGACATTACTTTGCCAACAAAGGTCCATCTAGTCAAGGCTATGGTTTTTCCAGTAGCCATGTATGGATGTGAGAGTTGGACTATAAAGAAAGCTGAGTGTCGAAGAATTGATGCTGATAAACTGTGGTGTCAGAGAAGACTCTTGAGAGTCCCTTGGACTGCAAGGAGATCCAACCAGTCCATCCTAAAGGAGATCAGTCCTGGGTGGTAATTGGAAGGACTGATGTTGAAGCTGAAACTCCAATACTTTGGCCACCTAATGAGAAGAGCTGACTCATTTGAAAAGACCCTGATGCTGGGAACGATTGAAGGCCGATGGAGAAGGAGATGACAGAGGATGAGATGGTTGGATGGCATCACCGACTCAATGGACATGAGTTTGAGTAAACTCCGGGAGTTGGTGATGGACAGAGAGGCCTGGCCTGCTGCTGTCCATGGGGTCGCAGAGTCGGGCATGACTGAGCTACTGAAATGAACTGAAATACAAAACAAAACGTCTAAAAAAATAAAATAAGACACAGTCATAAGATAGCTAAGGCCACTGCCTCATGGGGTTTATAAATTGACAGAGATATCAACAGTTGTATCAGTTTTCTTCAATTTTCCAGCAAGTTTCCAATCGAGTACTTATTTCCTTTAAAAATCAAGAACAACCTTAATTTGGCATTTCTTCAATTACTCAGTTTATCTTTGTTAAAAACTAAATGACTCATTGGAAACACATCATAGAGCAACTGTGTGGTTTCCTTTACTCGCAGAACTACCTGTTAGATCTGTGGGAAAAGACTACACGACCGAGCTGCCAAGTAAACTGTGAAAACCCTAACGAACAGTTTTCAGCTTAGGTACTGGCATATCCCAATGATCTGTTCTGCTCTAAGGTGTGGCAATGAAGCTAAACAGTCAGATTCCGGGGGAAATCTGAAGATGCTATGCTCTTCAGACTGAAAAACGTAGGTGTCTCTAGAAGCTGGAAAAGGCAAAGAAATGGACTTTCCTCCAGAGCTTGCAAAGGAAACACACTCCTGTTGACACACTGATTTTAGGACTTCCGACCTCCCGAACTATAAGATAATAAATTTGTGTGGTCTCAAGGCACCCAGCTTGCGGTGAGGTGCTCCACAGCAACAGGAAACTAACTCACCCATCTTTACCAGGAAATGACTATTCCTCTGATATCAGGTCAAATGCATTTTTCAAGACTAAATGCTTTCATTAATACTCTTTCTATTCATTCTCACATCATCCTTCACATCATTAACCTTGTTTAACTGTACAATTGTTTATATAATTGATTATTTGACTAAAGCATTCTTCCTTTAGTAGAATGAGGATCACAAGACTAGGAATCACACTGATTTTGTGTAACAAAACTCACACAAGTGCACGGATTTTTTTTTTTTGGCTGCTCTGGGTCTTGGTTGCAGCCTGCGTTTGCCACAACCTTTAGCTGTGGCCTGTTAACCCTTAGTTGAGGCATGTGGGATCTAGCTCTAACTGCATTGGGAGCACAGAGTCTGAGCCTCTGGACCATCAGAGGAGTCTCCCCATTTTTTCTTTTAACTTCAGCAAATATTTAAAGAATTACCCACTGTCCTCTACCAATCAGTAATGCCATTTTGATAGATAACCTGTGGAGGGTCTTTTTTCAGCCACCTTGCCCAGTAGTGAGTCCTTCATCTGAAGATATGTGTGTTTCTTCAATCAAAGAAATTTTCTTCTACTATTTATTTGATTATTTCTCCCCCTCACTCTCTTTGTTCTCTTTCTCATATTCCTATTAGATAAATGTCAGAATGTTTGTCTGAACTCTTTGTATCCTTTATGTTGCATTCCAGAAGAACTCCACAGCCAGCTCAATCTTTCTGATCACTAATTTGATCTTCAGCTGTATCTATCCTTACATATGGAAACTTAAAATATGAATGTCAAAATAAAAACACAAAGATGTCTAACCGATCCTTTTATAAATAGTCACTTATGAACTGTGACCGCTAATCCCTCTGAAAATATGTCTTAGTATTATAGTCTGCTTGCTCTGTGAGTCATTAAGGCATTCATGATGTTGGTTTTCTTAACTATCTGGGAACTCTAGTTATACAAGATGGTCTTTGACCCATCTGTGCTCGCTGTGCCTGTTTACTGCAGATCTCAATCTGCAGGAGGATGGGTGGATGTGAGAATTCCTTTCCTGAGGAGGTCAGTAGCTGCCCTGACCATCTTCTCCCTCCTTACCCTGAGAAGGATGTGCTGGTCTGAGTAGTGTTCCTTAGTCAGCCTGACCTTGGAAGAACAGAATTGTAAGCAAAAAGCAGTTTTCTTTGATCTGAAACAACTGAAGCTCCTGGGGACTTTCTGGCAGTCTAGTGGTTAAGATTTGTGCTTTCAACGCATGCATGGGGAGGAGGTTTGGTCCCATATGCCACGTGGCGTGGCCAAAAAAATTAAAAATTAAAAAAAAAGGGCTCACTGGGGAGTTCACAAATAAATAAATAAATAAATAAACTGAAGTTCTTCATGTACAGTGCCTAGATAGGTTTTAGGGCTCCACAAAACCCCAGAAATTACATATAAAATTACTTTTCTAGGAGAATGTTTCTAAGTAGAAGGTTAATATCTTTCCTAACATAACTAAAGGATTATGTTACTTTAAAAATATTAAGAACCACTGCCTAAAGATTTAGGAAGAAAGATTTTTAAAGAAAATCTGCAGATTTTCTTGGTTGTTTTTCCCCAAGTTGTCTGCTTTTTCTATCTTTAGAAAACAGTTTCAGCTTAATAAGAATGTTAACTACTGAGAGGCTGATTGACTAAGATTTTATTATATTTTTGATGAAAAAAATCTTTAACAAATGGGATAGAAAAAACAACTTCAAAAAAGAGAGAGAATGTCACATTCACGAAACAAGAAGAACTGACTATAAAAGAACCTTTAAGAGACCTTTGAGGTTTTAAATAACTTTAAAAATACTTGTACTTTCTTTTGATTTGATTCTTATTAATAAATAAATAGTCTAAAACAACAAATGCATGAAATGGCTATGGCATCTTACCCAGATGGTGATTTTTTTTTTTTAATAAACTAAAACTTTATTAAAGTTTTATTAGTAAGCATATTGAATGCTACAAGATTCACAAATGGCTCTTTTGCACAAGGATGCTGGTATAAATTAATTTTATTTATGTAATATACAAATACTTAATTTGCTTGTAACTATTTAAATGGAGACTATTCAACTGAGAGTACTAACGTGCATTTTTCTTTTTTCCTCTTATTTTTAAATTACTTTTTTAAGTAGATAAATTAAGATTTTAGTTGGAGTTGCAATATCAAACTCTCAAAAATTAACAGAATGGAGACAGAAATGTAGAAGGACACAGTTGACCTGAAAAGCACCTGACCCAACTGAACATAATTAAGATTTATACAATTTTCACACAACAGTAGGATACAAACTCAAGTTCCCATAGACTATAAACTAGGAGACACTGGAATATATCCAGGGATAAAAACAATTTTATGGTCTAAAGGTATTGAAATCATACAGTGTGTTCTTATCACTGTGGATTAATGTTAGAAATCAGTATCAAAAGATATTTGAAAATAACCTGCATATTTTCAAGTGCAATGTGACATTTACAAAGAGATATTTGACTTAGCCATTGAAAGCCTCAGTAAAGGTAATCCCACATAATACTCCAAGACCCAGTTCTGACCAGCAGTGCAACTACAATAGGAAACAAAATAAACATACCTCCCGTTCGTCCATTTCCAATCTGTACGGCAGGTTGAAGGCTTCCTTCATTTTGCAATAAATGAGGCAAATGATAATAAATACTTGGCACTTGAAGAGACTTCTTGCTTGTTAACTCCTTTAATATCTTTAGGGTATCATCTGAAACACAGACATATAACCAGTCCATGGTAATACCTTACTTTTAGATGTTACGGATGCTACCAAGACAGCAGTAAAAATATATGAAAACTAAAAGAATTTTCTTTCCTAAATTTTTCTCTCATACTGTGTTGAGTCAGATTTCCATGGGCACTGGCAACCAGTGTCTCACAGAGTCATGATGTTGAGAATAGTCTAAATAAAGCTAAAAATGTGAGTTAATGTACTATGAGAAGGTGGGACATGAACTCTTCATCTTTGTAAGATGTCAGAACTCTAGCCCAAGGGGATAGACTTTAAACAAGTGACCCATTCATAAAATGTGATAATAATAAATGCAACCGCCACCAGTAGCTTCCACTTCTGTATGCTGCTACATTTGCCCAAAGTTTCACATGGAAGATTTTTCTTTTAATTCAAGTACAATAATTTAAACAACACAAGTTGAGAATCCTTGGTACTGTTCATAACTTTTAAATCATTTTTCAGTTTGTATGAGAGGAACCAATGAACCATTTAATATAAAATAAAACCTTGATAGGATAAGGAATATTGTTTTAAAATTCCACTGAACTAGAACTTAACTTTTGACATAAGAAAGTAAGCAGGAAGGACTGGTAGGCTCGACAATAATTTCATATAGGACAATATGAAAACTCCATTAAAATATTCCAAAAATTCAGAACCAAAAATTCACAGAAGAAATGCAAAAGAACTATCATACATGAAATTCAACTTTAATCTTATGTTAAAGCAACAACTACAAATCACAAGACAACAATATTCACCTTCAAGTTAAATTAACAGATTATATAATATATTAAATTGTGGTGATAATATAATAAATGTTTCAGCTATTCAAACAGCATAAAAAACACCCAAACATTTTATCCTATTGTTCAGTAATTTCCCTTTTAGGAATTTAACTTTTATGAATTCAAAGTACCCATTGCAAAACTATGTCTTTTTATTTCTTGTAAGTCATATGGAGAAGGAAATGGCAACCCACTCTAGTGTTTTTGCCTGGAGAGTCCCAGGGACAGGGGAGCCTGGTGGGCTGCCGTCTATGGGGTCGCACAGAGTCGGACACGACTGAAGTGACTTAGCTTAGCTTAGCTTAAGTCATATTTAAGAGCATTAATTGCTTCAAATAGCTCAAAGATTCCCCGGAGTTCATCTGAAGTCCATACAAGTCACAACAGAAAGGATCGTAAACAGTTAAATTTTAGCCTCATATTGTATGTTTTCAAAAAGATGCTGTTTCTTCACTATTGTTAGTGAAACGTATATAACTGAAATTTAACTTAATATTACTCTTTAAATCAAATTTAGCAATTAATAAAATTGTTTTATAATTAACAACAACAGAAAGAGTTTTGCATGGTGATTTTCCTCTCTGCAGAGGTTAACAAATACTGGCTGATAAGCAACCGTAGACAGCTTTCAAAGAGAATAGTTCACATAACTCTCTGAAAATATAATCTTTCCATAAAAAACAAAACAAAACAAAACAGTGCTTGTACCTGAAAATTTATTCACTGTATCCTACTTCTGTTTGTTTCTGCTTCCACACGCTTGAATTGCTGTACGATGGCACTGAGTTCAGAAGAGCGCTGAGAGATTCTATGTTCAGCTATTCGGAGACGCTCTTTCAGGGCAAGAAATTCTCGTTGATAAGCAATCACTTTTTCTAAAAACAAAACTAGACGTTATTAGTGCATTTCTTTAAAAAAAAAACATAAAAACATCATTATAATCAAAACTGAACTGTAACAGCAGAAATTTTAAAGCTGCACTTTTCAGAAACAGATACTCATTTTTGAATTCACTGAGACAGAACTGAAAATAAAAGAGTCTGAACTAACAAAGTAGTGACAAAGCCACCAGTAACACAGTGCTATCAACATCTGCAAGAATGTGAGCACTTTCTAATTAGCACCTTGGAAAGGTAAAGACAGGGAGAAAAAGACAACGTTTCTGGAACTAACACTTCAAGCATGATACCAACATCATTTCTTAAAAGGTACAGACAACCATCAAGACCCTATTTGTATGAAAGTAGAGACAAATCTCACTGAAACTGATGGTAATATATCTAATAATATAATGAATATAACATTTATAGCATAACCATCCACTTCCAAAGGCTGTTTTTTCTGTACTTTCTATTCAACAAAAATTTCCCCAGGCCAGCCTGGGGTCAAATTTCTAATGCCTAACAGATCACTCAGGCAGCTGTAAGAGGACAACAGTCAATTACTTCGGGGACTTCCCTGGTGATCCAGTGGCTAAGGCTCCGCTCTCCTAATGCAGGGGGCCTGGGTTTGATCCCTGGTCAGAGACCTAGATCCCACAGGTTGCAATTAAGAGGCATAGCCAAAAACATAAATACAATTTTTTAAAAAGTCAATTACTTGAATTTGAGACAATGACACGTAGGAAAGCCTACTCTGGGAAATACAAGGGGGTAAATGTAGACACTGAAATAACAGAACAAGACAGCTCATCTATGAACTACACTGTGTATAGAGGTCCCAGGATAGAACTGGACACCAAAATCTAAGAGATGCAGAAAAGAAACTATGCATTTATCTTGATCAGCAGCACTAAAAGGGAGCTGAGGCTGGTGAAGCAATTTCCACAACCTCATTAAACAAGGGAAATCAGAACGGTTTGGCATCTCTATCAAGCTAGATAATCTAAGGCTACTACTAATTTGACATCTAAATGAAACAAATCTTGGAAAGACGACTTTTAATTCATCTTGTAATCTCAGTTTTACTTAAGGATGGACTCATTAAGAAACAGAATTAAGGAATAGAAATCTTCCTGTTTCGTAAAGCTAGTCTTAAAAACAGTCAACTGCTTTAATCCTTGTCCCTTACATAAAGGACCACACAGTAAATATCGTAAGGTCTTCCTGCTTAACTGTCATGTTTCCTTGTATTGAACAATGTAAACAGCTTTAGTTTCCTTAATTTGCTGGCTGTAGGAGAGAAGGAAGGAGGCAGGAGTTGTGATTAGGAAAGGGTATACGGGAATTCTCAAGGTGCCAACAAGGTTCTAGTCATTGGCCTGGCTAGCGGTTATATAAAATTCATTACTATACATTCATGGTCTAGGTACTTTTCCATACATGTACATTCACAACAAAAGAAATGTTATACAAATACTATTCACAAACACAAAACTATTAACAATTATACTGTAAGAGGCACTCAAGAGTTATATGATAAAAACTATAAGCCTAAAAAATTAAATTGAAAAAAATCTATAAGCCTTCTCCTAGAGTCTGTAATGGAAAAAAAAATTAACTCAGTTATTAATGCTAAGTGGGAAAACGCAATCTTGCAAAAAATAAAACAGATAAACCCTACCCTAAGCTAAATAATAAACGCAACACCTTTCAAAATAGCAAAAGAATTTGGAACTTCACTTCTGACATGTCATTCTAAAATTCATGTAGAAGAATGTTTTTAAAAGGTCAAAAAAATCTAGAAGCAGTAACAGGGAACTTACTCTGAGATCAGAATGCACTATATGGCTCTAGAAATGAAAACCTCGTTGACTGCCAGGTGCAGACAGTGGGGCCAAGGCTGACCACACCAAGAAGACCGTGTCCAAAATTAGCACGCCTGAACTGTCCTGTGAGTTCTTCCCTCTTTACCT
This sequence comes from Aepyceros melampus, assembly GCA_006408695.1. Lineage (NCBI taxonomy): Eukaryota > Metazoa > Chordata > Mammalia > Artiodactyla > Bovidae > Aepyceros > Aepyceros melampus. The sequence continues at coordinate 13,936 of SJXQ01005945.1, read as the reverse complement.
CTTACCACCTACAAGGTGCCAAGACATTGGCTTCTAGACACCTGCCACTAATAAAGGATTAGAACCCTTTGAAGAAATAATTTTAAGATAAACTTGGAGCACACTTGGGTCAAGTAAGAAAATGTTATTTAAAAAAGAAAAGCAGGACAAGGGAATTCCCTGGTGGTCCAGTGGTTAAGACTCTGCAGTTTCAATGCAAGGGGTTTGATCCTTGGTTGGGGAACTAAGATCTCACATGCTCTGCAGCATGGCCAAATAAAGAAAGAATATACTTCAACTTAAAAAACGAGACAGGATATGTCAAAAGGACACAGGAAGCTCCCTGAGGGGCTCTCACTGGCCAAATTCAGGGCAATTTAAGTATCAAAACAAAGGAGATCAGTCCTGGGTGTTCTTTGGAAGGAATGATGCTAAAGCTGAAACTCCAGTACTCTGGCCATCTGATGCGAAGAGTTGACTCATTGGAAAAGACTCTGATGCTGGGAGGGATTGGGGGCAGGAGGGAAAGGGGACGACAGAGGATGAGATGGCTGGATGGCATCACTGACGCGATGGACGTGAGTCTGAGTGAACTCCGGGAGTTGGTGATGGACAGGGAGGCCTGGCGTGCTGCGGTTCATGGTGTTGCAGAGTCGGACACGACTGAGCGACTGAACTAAGTGACTTTTAACTTACTAAATAAAGTATGAATCTGTGAGTCCATTTTAATAAATAACAATTAACAGATGACAGAAAAGTGTTTCTTACAGTGGAATGCCAGCTTATAAATTATGAAAAAACGATGAATGTTAGAAAATCACCCCTTTGCATCTGTCTAAGCAATAACGGATTTGAGTGAGAATCAAACATGGATGCAAGACAAAGAAAGACAAACACTGTATGACACAACTAAATACAAATGACAGTCCTGGACGGGATCTGGAACAGAAAAAAAAAAATGCCAACAGAACACTACTGGGACAAACTAATAGAAGACAGGCTACAGGGACTTCCCCGGCAGTCGAGTGATTAAGACTTCACCTTCCAGTGCAGGGGACACAGGTTCCATCCCATGTCAGAGAACTAGGGTACCACATGTGTCATGGGGTGGCGAAAAGGTGTGGTTTTTTTTTTAAAAAAAAGACAACTACAGAGTATGAAACATGGTGCATAAATTTTTAAAACCTGACACCTGACTGTAATAAAGTAAGAGAATTCCCTGTTCTTAGGAAATAAAATTATTCAGGAGTAAAAAGGCATGATTTCCGCAATGTACTTTCACCTGGTTCTGGAAAGAAACAAGTTTCTACAGATAGATAAAACAGTAAGAGGCAACATGTTCACAATACGTAAAATGCATAGAGAAGTTGTAACTCCATCTTGGTTGAAACTTTAAAAAAAATAAGACTTTTTTAAAAGTAAGCAGGAGGACGGGATGGCACACAGGTCTTTCCGCAGCTCTTCTGTGGTAGGCGGGATGTGGACCTGAGGCCACTCTCTGCCCTACATGTGTGTCTTGGTACTTTTGGAAATTACCTTCCCAGAGGCCAGCCTCACCAAGCAGGGAGACCAGCCAGTACCAGCAGAGGAAGAACCCTCACTCCAAATTCCAATCTGCCTCCACTACTTTGAGGTGAAGTGGCCATGCTTTTGAAAAGATGTCTTGGGTTGAGAGTCACACTCATTTTCTTTCAGGTTCAGACGCTATGGCTACTCTTCCTCCACAGCATATAGCTATCAAAGCGCTCAAAATGGGTCATCTCCCTTCTCGTTCCCATCTGTTCTTTGCTTCTAACTCCACCCTTTCATAATAAAAGTGTTCTCTCTTGGGAGTTTGGGATTAGCCGGTACACACTATTATAGAGAACGGAAAACAAGGTCCTACTGTAGGGCAGAGGGACTTCTATTCAATATCCTGTGATAAACCACAATGAGAAAGAATACTAAACAGGAATGTGTGTATATATATGTATAACTAAATCAGTTGCTGTACACCTAAAACTAACACAGCACTGTAAATCAACTACACTTTAATAAAATAAACTTTAAAAAGTGTGCTCTCCATGACATCAGAGCAAGTCTACCTTGCCTAAGTCAAGACTTTGTGCAGTAAAGCTCTCAGCTAGACCTGCTTGGAAATCCAAGGGACACCACTGACTCTTGTCATCAGGGAACAGTTACACACGGTGTTCCTACAACCATCCCTCCCAGCGTATCCTCCACTGTCCACCCGAACACAGGATTTCTAGTGACTTCCAGAATTTTCTCCATGCGTATTTCCCATAGTACCACCTACTCTCTCCAGGAGAGTGGCTTACCAGCTCTCAGAAAAAGTTCAAACTCTATCATAATAGAGAAAAAACTCCATCAAATTAGTGATAGGTGTTTGACGATATCCCATTTTCAATATTACTGACAAAATGTTTATTTTTGTATTTCTTTGCATCATGTCAATCAGTTTCTATGGAAGAAACTGGCAGGAAGCCATGAGGAAACTTTTACTCTACCTTACTGAAAGTCCCTGGTTTGGGTCACCGGTTTGTTTTTATTGAAGACTGAATCTAGCTTCTTTTTTCTTAATTGTAGAAAAGCACATACCCACATTAGACATTAAAAGTATAAATCACATTCTGTGAACCTAAGAATCTGAAACATACAAAATTTCTAAAGAAACCACTTTCATTTCTTCAAATTAGTAATCAAGTCAGTTCTCCAATGAAAAGAGTAACTTTAGGTTTTCAAAGAATTACTAGCTGAACCATATGAAACTGCTGGTGTCTGAACATTTTTGACCAAAAAAACACGTTAATTTCATACGGTTCAACAATAATAGCTTCAGACTCAACAATTTAAAAATCTATAAATAGTACAGGTGAAAACACAAAGAAGCACTCACTAATAACTAATACCCAATAATTAGTACATAAAAGTCAAACAGAAAACATTTTTTTCATTGTTATCAGCAAGATGTTGGGTGGTACTACTTAATTCTATGAGCTAACATTTAAAACTGGCTTTTTATGTTGAAATTAAAATAATAAAAATTTAAACATACTTTTAAATTATTTTAGTATTTATTAAATAATAAAATTCTGGCACTGGAAAGAAGGTTGACAAGCCATCTGATCCACCCCTCTGTTCTTTGGTACTACATTTAATTATTTCATACAGAAAAACTTTTTCTTAAATATATGAAAAACTCCCTGTAACAGATTCTAAAAGTTAACAAGCTGCACACTTCAGGAAGTCATTGCTTTTGACAACATTTTATTCCACATTCACCATTCTTATACAACCATTTTTAAACAGAAAGGAGAAGGCCTACATGAAATTATGGACACTTTCCCATGAACAGATCTCTTAAAGAAAAAAAAAAATGAAAGAACTGGTTTCAGAAGATAGTTGAGGGGACTAAAAGCCTAGAGAAGTCAAAGACAGGAGACTGAATGAACAGGCTAGAAGAACAGAATCTGAAGACATTTCTAAGGAGAACAGATAGCTAAAAATAACAAACAAGATGTGGTATCTCACTGTTTCTCTAAACTTTCTGTGCATCAGAACCACAAGAAAGAGCCTGTCAAACATAAAATTCGGGCCCCATCCTCCACAGATTCTGATTCAGTAGGTCTGACACATGTTTGCTCAGGTGTGTCCAACTCTTTGTGATGCTATGAACTGCAGCCCGCCAGGCTCCTCGGTTCGTGAGATTTTCCAGGCAAGAATACTGGAGTGGGTTGCTATTTCCTTCTCCAGTCTGACACAGGGCCTAAGAATTTCTAACAAGTTCCACGTTGATGCTGAGCCACTGGGTGAGCAGCACTGAGGGACCCAATACTGTCCTCAACATAGGTCTAGACTCCAGCAGGCCTGCAAATTAATGCTGTTCTGCCCCCTACCCCCTTCTCTCCTCATGTAAGAAGCAAAAAGAAAACTCGGGGCACTCACTGTTATGTAAGTCCTTGGGTCCCAAGATCTCTTCTCTCATCTCTCAAGAGATGAGATGTTAAGAGCTCCGAGGAGAAGAGGGGTTATCAAAAATTTTAGGTCCATAAGCCTCAATTCAGGGACTTCCCTGGTGATCCAGTGGTTAAGAATTCACCTTGCAATGCAGGGAACGCAGGTTTGATCCCTGGTCAGGGAACTGAGATGCCCCATGCCAGGGGCAACTAACTCCATGCATTCCAACTAAAAAGCCTGAGCACCACGGCTTAAAGAGCCCACAGGCCACACCCAAGACTCCATGCACTGCAACCAAGACTGACGTTGCTAAATAAATACACCATTCTAAAAAAAATCCCGAAGTTACACTTGGGGACAGAAAGGATTTTGAAATATTCCGCCAACACCTATGTCCAAGGTCTCTCTTAAGAGTCACAGGAATGAACAAGATCACTGCCCACTTTTGGAGTCTTTCAGTCAGAACCCATGATATAAACATGAACTGTGAAGAGAACTTGTACCCTTCCAAACTCAAAAGAGAAAATGGGGCTCACAGATATATAGAATCATATATTTTATTTACAGTAAAACAAAGAACATAATTCGATGTGTTCCCTTACATGATGTTTCCACTATGCTTATACAGCAGGACCCTAAGTAGTGAAAAACAGACATGCTACAGTTGAAGGGTCTTCTGGAACATGATCACTATTTGTAAGCTGTCCCCTAAAGTAATATAATTATTAATGATGTCATTCAAAACAAAACAAACTTCCAAGTAGAGGTTTAACAAGTAAAAATCTATCCACTGACCTTGTAAAGCATAAAACCTTAAGATATAAAACAATGTTGCATATACCTATAACCCACACTTTCTTAGAAATATCACCTTCATCTAAACAGTTGCAATCACTTCCCTTCCTTGATTTCCCTTGAGGACAGGGCAGTCTCTTTTTAGGAATTTTACCATCAAGTCCCAAAGTCCATTATCATTGTGAAATGAGAAGAAAAATAATAATTTGCCTAACCTAGGATAAAGGTACTTAGCCATAACAACAGTTCTTTGCTTCTAAAAAATATAAATGATTTTATGCAACCTGATTTTGTCAAATTAATAAGCCATAAGGAACTCAGGGTAAAAAATCACCATATGGTTATTAACTATTTTCCTTAAGAACTTAAACTTACTGGCAGACATTTTCTGTAAAGGTGTCACTTTGCTCCCAAAAGGAAAGTTTGCTCCCTGGAGAAAGGACAGGCTACCCACAACAGTATTCTGGCCTGGAGAATTCGCAGAGTCAGACACGACTGAGTGAAATATATAATGGTATATATTTTTCTACGAAGAATCTTTCAAGACAGAGCATTTTATTCATTAGAATCTTTACTTTAAGAGAATAAAACTGGTAATGAATCAATTCTGCCCAGTGGACTGGCTCTACTAATGAACGTGCTAGCTGGACATGACGGCTCCTTTTATGTCCGATTTCATGATTCTTTCTTCCATCTCCTCACTTTCCTATTTTCCTCATTTTCCACCTTTTCCCCTTCCTATTCTTCTGTAAAACTCTTTTTAAATTCTTCTTCCCTGTGTCTTTTCGGAGTTTTCATTTTCAGCCACAAACTTCACACCTCTCACTTCTTCTTTCACATATTCATGCTCCCCCATCCACTCCACGATATCCTTCTCTGTTGTCTGTTTCAAATTACCAAGCACTTTATTGCCCAATTGACGTAAACAGGCCACTTGCCTGGAAACCCTAACTTTGTAGTCTTTTGTAATCTTTAATGGATACAAATGAAAATTTAGGGTTTTTCCTTCTTGTACTCATCATGGCAAGGGGAAGAAAACCGCCAGAGGAAAATGTTTCATAATGGTTAAGATAAATCAGAACATGAATGTGGAACCCTAAACTTGACAGTGTTGGTCAATTCAATCATAAAAGTGAAATCTCATACTACAAGTCTTCAGACGACAATATCCTAAATGACTTTTCTCAGGTTCAAGATCAGGATTTCTAATTATTGACCAAAACAGAGTAGACACATTTCTCCCTACCCTTCACACTAAGTACAATAAAAACCCTGCACATTATGTATTAAGCGTACAGAAACCCCTACACAGCAGGAAGACACAGCCAGAAGAGATCTTGGCACCCAAGGCATTCCATAACCGTGAGTGCCCTGAGTTTTCTTTTTGCTTCTTACATTCCAGACTGGTATCAGAGAAGCCAGCATCCTGGAAACTTCAACGGGAGGGCACAAAAATGCCCCAAGAAAGTCGCACTCTGTCTAGCCAAAGTCCAAGGATGGCCTAGCAAGACAGAAAAAATGTTCTGCAATAACTGTTCTATTTCAGTCAAAGACTATGAAAAAAAAAGGTCCCATCTCTGCCCTACAGGCAAAAGCCATGGAGCCAGACATCCACCCCTGCCTAACTGTAACAAGGACAGACAAACACACACACACACACACGACTGAGTGAGAGGCCAGGACTCTCATTACCTGCAGCAGTAATGAATACCTGTTTGAGGTGTTAGTGGGACCTCTCCCACTGCCAGCTAGGGCAGAATCAGAAGAGACCAAGTAAGAAGTCTGGACTTCTATCCTCACCTGGTGGTAACAAGGTAACATTCTCTTTTTCCTCCCCCAGAATGGTGTCAGAAGGGGGTCAGTGAAGATGGACAAATTAAATAAGACCCAGATTCTCATAATACCCCAAATGCCCTGGATACAACTGAAGTCTCTTATCATGTTAATAAACAGACAAAGCTCACCTTGAATGAAAAAGGACAATCAGTATATGCCAACACTAAGGACGACACAGATGTTGGAATTATCTGATAAGGATCTTTGAGCAGCCATCATAAAAATGCTTCAACAGGCAAACTAAATAAGTGGAAAAAATAGAAACCTTAAGCAGAGAAACAAGATATAAATTATAAAAGCAAATGAAAATTTTAGAATACAAAATACAATAGTTGAAACAAAAATCTTAATGGATGAGTTCAATAGAAGAATGGAGAGGGCCCAAAAAAATATTGGTGAATCTTGAGAAAAATAATCAATATAACCCAATCTAAACAACAAAGCCAAAACAGTCTGGGGGAAAAAAAATCAACAGAGCCTCAGAAACCTTTGGAACTAAAACAAAAGACTAAAATCTAACATTCCTATCATCAGAGGAAGGAAAAGAGAGACGGCAGGGTGGGAAAAATATTAGAAGAAATGATGGTTAGAATTTCCCAAATTTGGCAACAGACAAACCTTCATAAAGATTCAAAAAGCTGAGAAAATCCCAAACAGCATAAAGCCAAAGAAACCTATGTCAAAAAAACACCACAAATAAACATCAAAAAACTAGGAACAAAAACATCTTGAAAGCAGTCAGAGAGAAACAACACATTATCTACTAGGACAAAAAAATTTTTTTGAATGACTGCAGATTTCTCATCAAAAACCACGGCAGCCAGAAGGAAGTGGCACTGCATTTTCAAGCACAGATCTTCCTCGAATTGTAATGGAATTACATCCCAATAAAGCCAGTGTAAGCTGAAAACGTTATTAGTAGAAAATACATTTAATACATTTAATACACCTCAATGGTACTCTTGCCTGGAAAATCCCATGGACGGAGGAGCCTGGTGGGCTGCAGTCCACAGGGTCGCTAAGAGTCAGACATGACTGAGTGACTTCACTTTCACTTTTCACTTTCATGCATTGGAGAAGGAAATGGCAACCCACTCCAGTGTTCTTGCCTGGAGAATCCCAGGGACGGGGGAGCCTGATGGGCTGCCGTCTGTGGGGTTGCACAGTCGGACACGGCTGAAGCGACTTAGCAGCAGCAACCTACTGAACATCATAGCTTAGTCTAGCCTACTTTAAATGTGCTCAGAACACATTAGCCTACAACTGGACAAAATCATCTAACACAAGCGTATTTTTTAATAGTGTTGAATGTTTCAGGTAATTTGTTGAATGTTGTACTAAAAGTGAAAAACAGGATGTTTGTATGGATACAGCATGCTTCTAGGTATATTGGTTATTTACCCTCATGATCCTGTGGCTGACTGGGAGCTGTGGCTCACTCTTCTGCCACTGCCCAGTATCATGTGAAAGTATTACACTGCATATTCCTAGCCCAGGAAAGATGAAAATTCAAAGTATGACTTCTACTGGTGCGTATAGCATTTGCACCACCATAACATCAAAAAGAAGACTCCTGAAAGTCCCTGGACAGGAGATCAAACCAGCCAATCTTAAGGGAAATCAACCCTGAATACTTGTTGGAAGGTCTGATGGTGAAGTTCCAGTATTTTGGTCATCTGAGGCAAACAGTCAACTCATTGGAAAAGTCCCTGATGCTGAGAAAGACTGAGGGCAGAAGGAGAAGGCAGCATTAGAGGATGAGATGGCTGGATGGCATCACCGATACAATGGACATGAATTTGGGCAAATTTCAGAGATAGTGAGGGACAGAGAGACCTGGCCAGCTACAGTCCATGGGGTCGCAAAGAGTCAGATATGATTAGGCAACTGAACAACAACAACACAAAAAATCATTAGGTAGAACCATCATAAGTTGGGGACCATCTTTACCGGAAAAAAAAAAAGAATATAAACTCCAATTTTCACGTCTGGAAAAATTATCCATAAGGAATGAAGGAGAAAGCAAGATACTCTCAGACAAAGAAAAACTAGTGGAATCTGTCATCAGCAAACCTACCCTGACATGATTGCTAGAGAAAGTTCTTGAAAGAGAAAGTAAATGACAGAAGAAACCTTGGAATATCAAGATGAAAGAAGGACCAAAAAGAGCAAAAATACAGGGAAAAACAACTGATGTTTCTTCTGTTTTTGAGTTTTTCTTAATTATGTTTGATGACTGAAGCAAAAACATCTGCTTTGGTTCTCAATGTGGAAGAAATTGTTAAACCAATTATAAACTGGGGAGGGAAAAGGAGTTTTAAAGGAGATAAGGTTTCTCCATTTCACATAAACTGATAAAATGCCAATGGCAGTAGACTATGATGTCACATATGTACATTATATACCTAAAGCAACCAGTAAAATCTCTGTACAAAAGGGACACATTCAGAAACACTATAAAAAATGTTAATGGGATTTTTTTTTAATGTTCAAGTAGCCCATAAGAAGTCAGGAAAAAGACAACAAAAACGAAAACAGAGAGGACAGACAGTAACAAAATAAAATGACAGACTTTAAGCCTCACATTACTAATCACATAGAATGTAAATATTCTGCATATGCCAATTAAAAGAGGGATTGGAATAGTGAATTAAAACACACGATCCCACTATATGCTGTCTACAAATTTGACATCCATAGCATGGAATCTTACTCAACAATAAAAAGGAACGAGCTACTGAAATAGCCAATAGCTTGGATGGACCTCAATTATGCTGAGTGAAAAATGTCACTTTCAACAGGTTACATACGGTATGATCCCATTTATACAACATTTCCAAAATTACAAAATAATAGTGATAGATGACAGATTACTTGTTGCCAAGAGTCAGTGATGGTGGGGGATGGAGGAGCAGGTGTGACTGTAACAGCGGCACGAAGGGGGAGCCTTGTGATGATAAAGCTGTTAGCAGTAGTGGTTATAAGAATCTGCACACGTGATAGCATGACATAGAAGCATGCACACCAATGTCAACTGCCTGATTTTGAATCTGTACATTATTCTACATAACTGTCACGAGAAGTGACATTTGAGGTGACATTTGAGGAAAATGGGTCATAGTTACCTTGCATCTCTCTGAACTGTCTTTACAGCTGCCTGTATTTCTATAATTCTTTTAAATCGTTTTTTAACAGCAAAACAAAAAAGAATCAATGAATAATCATTTCTGAAGACTAAAAGGAAGCACAGCATTTTCATCAAGTTAGTCATTCATCTGGGAGGACTTCATCACAATGAACCATAAGAACCCAGAACATCCTGTTTTGCTAAAAGGATGGGTAATAGTATTATTTTGTCTATGATGTGATTGTAAAATGGGATTTACTGAATAGGTTCACAAGCAGATAAATGATAAGGGCTTGTGGGCATACTAGAGTGATCAGAGATTTTGAAATGAACAAACTTCATTGGACTAATCATTCTAAATTTAATAATGAAAAAGTTTTACAATCAAGATGCAAAGAAGATGGCCATACTCTCAACGAAATACTGAGCTACAAATGTTTTCAAAATTTTGGGTTTTGATAATAGAGGTCCAGAAGAACTAGAAGCAATTATTGATGAACGAGAGCCCATTAGATGTGTATCTGAAATGTGGAATTAGAATTTACTAACAGGATGTGTACCAGGGTCACATCCTGTATTCAAAGGATATCGTCCATTTTAGTTTATACACCTAGCAAAGTAGAAACAGGAGAATAAAAATTTGGCTTTGCCATGTTTAATTTCTTATTAAAATTTACAACAGAGTTGTTTTTCACTGTCCTTTTATTCTTATTTATGTATTATTTATAAAATCACTTCCAATAAAAGTAAAGATGTCCACAGGACCCAGATGGTAAACACTGATGTCTATTTTTCCTGGTAGAATGAGAACTTTTAAACTGAGTTTAAGGAAATGACCACTTCCCTCCATTCACAGTTCAACCCTTCTCACGTTATCTAGAGCAAACCTCAATGGATGGGGGGGTCTAGTCTTCAGAATCACACTGGACAACACAGAAAGGACCAGTGAGTTCACGAAGTTTCCCATGACCCCACCAACTCTGATAATTCCTACAAGGTCAGCCACACGGTGAAGCCAATGTCACATCTCCTACATCTGGGGAGGTAAAGGGGATGAAGGGGACGGTCATGCTCTTAGAAACAGCAGAGGCAGCAGTTAACTAAGAAAAATACCAACATCCTGAAGTTCCCACTTATAGGCTGAAAAATACCTCTCGAAAATTCCTTGGGCCCCACTCATCCATCCTTCTGAATGCTGAAGCTTTTCATAGGCTCTGAAATTTCATCATCTTTGCTTACCTTAGTGTAAGGGAAGTACCTATCCTCGTCTTCACCCAGATGCCATTGTAAGCCTTCATGTTATCCCCAACCTGGATCAGAACACAACTGTTCCCCATGCCTTCTTGAATCCCTGGACTATCACATAGCATATTTTCTAAACTGAAAACCTTTAAATGACTCTGCTTAACTCTCCAACAGTCTCTCTCACTCTTGCCCAAAATCATGTACTGTGTCAACGTTCTCATACTCCTGGAGTTCTCCAAACACATTAAGAGTTTTATCTCTTATAGCTCATGTTTAACAGACTCACTCTACTCTTTCTTCATTTGACAAAATTCCATTCATCCTTCAAAATACCCTCTGTTATCTTCTCCTTGAAGCTCTCTCCAACTCTTCAGCAATCCCATGGGCTGTAGACCACCAGGCTTCTCTGTCCATAAGATTCTCCAGGCAAGAATACTGGACAGGGTTGCCATTTCCTCCCTAGGGAATCTTCCCAACCCAGGGAAGGCATTTAGTAGAATGCCAGTGAACTAAAGCAAATCCTCTAAAATAAAATAAAAAATTTCATAAGAAACTGATCAATGATATCCACAAAATCTATCATAATATTAAGGTTGAGCTAGATGGTTACTTGGAGAAGGCAATGGCACCCCACTCCAGTACTCTTGCCTGGAAAATCCCAAGACGGAGGACCCTGGTGGGCTGCAGTCCATGGGGTCGCTAAGAGTTGGACACGACTGAGTGACTTCACTTTCACTTTTCACTTTCCTGCATTGGAGAAGGAAATGGCAACCCACTCCAGTGTTCTTGCCTGGAGAATCCCAGGGACGGGGGAGCCTGGTGGGCTGCTGTCTATGGGGTCACACAGAGTCGGACACGACTGAAACGACTTAGCAGCAGCAGCAGATGGTTATTAGCGACCTGTGCGCGGGCGTCTGTGACGGTGCACAGAGCACAGCCGAGAGGCGCTACCCCACGTCCGAGGTCAGGGGCAGGAGCCGGGAGGACCCCATGCCCGAGAGGCGGCGGCCAAGAGGAGCTACCCCACGTCCGAGGTCAGGGGCAGAAGCCGGGAGGACCCCATCCCAAGGGGCGGCGGCCAAGAGGCGCTACCCCACGTCCGAGGTCAGGGGCAGTGGCCGAGAGTGCCAGGCTGTGATGCCCCAGCAACGGCCGAGAGGAGCTGCCCCATGTCGGAGGCCAGGGGCGGCGGGCAGGAGGAGCAGCCCCACGCCCAAGGAGCGGTGGCTGCGCGGGTGCAGGAGGGCTAGAGGAGCTATCCCACATTGAAGGTCAGGAAGGGCAGCAGTGAGGAGATACCCCTCATGCAAGGTAAGGAGCAGAGGCTGTGCATTGCTGGAGCTGCCGTGAAGAGATACCCCACGCCCAAGGTAAGAGAAACCCAAGTAAGATGGTAGGTGTTGCAAGAGGGCATCAGAGGGCAGACACACTGAAACCATACTCTCAGAAAACTAATCAATCTAATCACACTAGGACCATAGCCTTGTCTAACTCAATGAAACCAAGCCATGCCTGCAGGGGAATCCAAGACGGGAGGGTCATGGTGGAGAGGTCTGACAGAATGTGGTCCACTGGGGAAGGGAATGGCAAACCACTTCAGTATTCTTGCCTTGAGAACCCCATGAACAGTATGAAAAGGCAAAATGATAGGATACCAAAAGAGGAACTCCCCAGGTCACTAGGTGCCCAATATGCTACTGGAGATCAGTGGAGAAATAACTCCAGAAAGAATGAAAGGATGGAGCCAAAGCAAAAACAGTACCCAGGTGTGGATGTGACTGGTGATAGAAGCAACGTCCGATGCTGTAAAGAGCAATACTGAATAGGAACCAGGAATGTCAGGTCCATGAATCAAGGCAAATTGGAACTGGTCAAACAGGAGATGGCAAGAGTGAACACTGACATTCTAGGAATCAGCAAACTAATAAAATGGACTGGAAAGGGTAAATTTAACTCAGATGACCATTATCTACTATTGCCGGCAGGAATCCCTGAGAAGAAATGGAGTAGCCATCACGGTCAACAGAAGAGTCCAAAATGCAGTACTTGGATGCAATCTCAAAAATGACAGAATGATCTCTGTTTGTTTCCAAGGTTAACCATTCAATATCATGGTAATCCAAGTCTATGCCCCAAGCAGAACGCTGAAGAAGCTGAAGTTGAATGATTCCATGAAGACCTACAAGACCTTCTAGAACTAACACCCAAAAAAGATGTCCTTTTCATTTTAGGGGACTGGAATGCAAAAGTAGGAAGTCAAGAAACACCTGGAGTAACAGGCAAATTTGGCCTTGGAGTACAGAATGAAGCAGGGCAAAGACTAATAGAGTTTTGCCAAGAAAATGCACTGGTCATAGCAAACACCCTCTTCCAACAACACAAGAGAAGACTCTACACATGGACATTACCAGATGGGCAACACTGAAATCAGATTGATTATATTCTTTGCAGCCAAAGATGGAGAAGCTCTATACAGTCAGAAAAAAACAAGACAAGCAGCTGACTGTGGCTCAGATCATGAACTTCTAATTTCCAAATTCAGACTTAAATTGAAGAAAGTAGGAAAAACCACTAGACCATTCAGGTATGACCTAAATCAAATCCCTTATGATTATACAGTGGAAGTGAGAAAGAGATTTAAGGGACTAGATCTGATAGATAAAGAGTGCCTGATGAACTATGGAATGAGGTTCGTAACATTGTACAGGAGACAGGGATCAAGACCATCCCCATGGAAAAGAAATGCAAAAAAGCAAAATGGCTGTCTGAGGAGGCCTTACAAACAGCTGTGAAAAGAAGAGAATAGAAAAGCAAAGGAGAAAAGGTAAGATATAAGCATCTGAATGCAGAGTTCCAAAGAATAGCAAGGAGAGATAAGAAAGCCTTACTCAGCAATCAATGCAAAGAAATAGAGGAAAACAAAAGAATGGGAAAGACTAGAGACCTCTTCAAGAAAATTAGAGATACCAAGGGAACATTTCATGCAAAGATGGGCTC
>SJXQ01005944.1:120783-151446 GCA_006408695.1 Aepyceros melampus | reverse complement strand
TCATCAAGAGGCTTTTTAGTTCCTCTTCACTTTCTGCCATAAGAGTGGTGTCATCTGCATATCTGAGGTTATTGATATTTCTCCCAGCAGTCTTGATTCCAGCTTGTGTTTCTTCCAGCCCAGTGTTTCTCATGATGTACTCTGCATAGAAGTGAAATAAGCAGGGTGACAATATACAGCCTTGACGTACTCCTTTTCCTATTTGGAACCAGTCTGTTATTCCATGTCCAGTTCTAACTGTCGCTTCCTGACCTGCATACAGATTTCTCAAGAGGCAGGTCAGGTGGTCTGGTATTCCCATCTCTTTCAGAATTTTCCACAGTTGATTGTGATCCACACAGTCAAAGGCTTTGGCATAGTCAATAAAGCAGAAATAGATGTTTTTCTGGAACTCTCTTGCTTTTTCCATGATCCAGTGGATGTTGGCAATTTGATTGCTGGTTCCTCTGCCTTTTCTAAAAGCAGCTTGAACATCAGGGAGTTCATGGTTCATGTATTGCTGAAGTCTGGCTTGGAGAATTTTGAGTATTACTTTACTAGTGTGTGAGATGAGTGCTGGATAGACTATGATTTATTATTTACTACTTAACCATATCCTTACTGTAAGATATTCAGGTTGTTTCAAGTGTTTGCTGTTTCAAACAAGACTTCAACATATATTCTACATAACTTTGTGCACACATGTATTTCTGTAGAAAGGAGTCCTTGAAATAAATAGAATATAGGATCAAAGGACATGTGAATTTTTAATATTGATAAGATATATACTAGCAATTTGCCTTCCATAGTGACTCTATCGATTTGTATATCCTATGACAGTATATAAATTTCCCTTTATGTTATAACCTCACAATCCTGATTATTATTAGTATTTTAAATTTTTGAGAGTTTGATAGTTTAAAGTATTTTCATTGTTCACTTCAGGGTAATTGAAAAGTAAGAAATTTTCCTCCTTTTCCAGCTTTGGCCAACTGGCATATCCCATTTTAAGAGATTAAGAAACATGGATTTCTTGGATCTCCTCAGTGGTCCAACAGTTAAGACTCCATGCTTCCAATGCAGGAGGTGCGATTCCAGTTGGGGTACTAAGATCCCACATGCTTCACTGTGTGGCCAAAAAAAGTACAGACTTCTAAAAGAAACAAGTGATTAACCAAATCAGATTTCGAGTAGAATTTTACTTAAATATATCATAATATAATCCTGATTAACAATCTCATTTTTCTCAGATACAACACTTAGTAAATTTAATGGTGAAACTTTTATAGTTGTCCATAACTTATTAATAAATAATGCAGATATGGAATAATAGAGAATTTAGCTTCTTTTCAAGCATTCAAGGAGAGTCACAAAGCTTGACAAAAAAATATTCAAAAGTACAGCAAGGTAGAAATCATACCCCCCAAATTTTTTTTCTTTAGTTTAGGCCCCATCATGCAACATGCAAGATTAGTTTCCCAACCAGGGCTGGAACCCATGTCTCCTGGATTGAGAGCACAGAATCTTAACCACTGGACCACCAGGGAAGTCCCATACTAAAAAAATTTTGACCACAATGCAATAATACTATAAATTAATATCAAATTGAAAAATCAAAAACCCTTCTACATAGAATTTGAAAGAAAAACTATTAAACAGCCTTTGTGTAAAGAGATACAAACAAAATCAAAAAATTTCTATAAGTACTGTAATGAAAGCATTGCATGTCAGAATTTGTGAGATGCTGCTATAAAAATAATGAGAGGAAAATTCACACTCTTAAACATGTATAGAGATGATAAAATGAATATAAATGAATTAAATTTTCAACTTAAACAGCTAGGGAAAAAATCAACAAACTGAATCAAGAATTCCAGGAAGGAGATAATAAGGAGAAAAGTATAAATCAATAGAATATGACATAACCACATAATTAAAATATCTTAGGAAAGAATCAGTGAAAGGAACATAGCTACCTTTTGAAATGGAGGAAATTTAAGAAGTCTTGTTTATGGAGAAGCATGAGACAAATTTCTTCTAAGGCCAGAAACAAGATAAAGGATGCTATTGTCTCCACTACTACTTAACACTGTAGGAAATATTAACCAGGGCGAAAGAGAAACAATTAGAAACAAAAGAGAAAACAATTAGAACTAAAAAAGTGGAAAATAGGTAAAACTATTCCTATGTACAGATATTAAACATAGAAGAACCAACAGAATCAGTATTACAACACAGAAATAATAGAAGAATTCTCTAATATAGCCGAATGTAAAACTGACATATGAAAATTAACAGCCAACTGTCTGTCAGTCAACTGCTTGCTACTGGTCTTCAAGAAAATAAGGAACTAGTACCAGAAGGTAAATCAGCTAGGCTACTAAATACATTACTGAAGTAGACTGGCAATTTTTTTTAAAAAGAAAAACTTCCTAGTACCTGAAGAACACAATGAGTTGATTTACATAATACAGAGAGTAGCACTGGAACAAAGCAGATAAATATATCAATGTGAATAGGAAATAAGATTTTCAGTTTAAGAAGAAAATATAAAATAAAAGAGGGGATGTAAAAATCTTGCAATATTTAAATTTGAACTAGAAACATCAGTATGAACTTATAACTTAAAATATGTACATTTCTTAATTCTATCTAATGTCACCACAATGACAATGAGCATTCTTGGTGCCAGGATCCTGGTGGTTTCTAAGTACTCCATTATCCCACTAAAAGAGACCAGAACTCTGTGGAGAATTGACTAATTCCCGGTCTTGGAAGGGAAAATTGAGATGACACTGTGAAATCTTATGCCAACAATCAAGTAAGTATTCAAATACTGATGGAGCCTCATTAAAAAGAAACAAGAACAACTTGAAGAGGATCCTACTTGCCAAATTTGGGACAATTTGAACATGAGAAAATAATTGTTAAAGCTATAAAGGTGGTTAGCAAGACATGAGGTTACAAGATCAGTACACAAAAATCAATTACATATCTGTACTAACAATAAACAATATGAAAATGAAAATTTAAAAATTTCATTTATAATAACATCAAAAGAATATAATACTTAGCAACAGTATTTTCTAAAAACCATAGCAAAAGATAGGTACATAAAAAACTATAAAACTTTATGAGAGAAATTGGAAAAGAATTAAATAAATAGAAAGGTATCACATGATCATAGGAGGGAAGACGTAATATTGTTAAAATGGCAATATACCCGAAATTGACCTACAGATTAAATGTAATCTCTAGCAAAAAAATCCCAGCTATCATTTTTTGCAAAATTGACCAGTTGACCTTAAAATTCACATTGAAATTAAAGGCACCCAGGAAAGGTCCCTTCTTGAAAGAGAAGATCAAAGTTGGAGACTTGTGTTTTCTGTTTCAAAATGTACTACAAGACAGTGTAATCAAGATTGTAGTGATGGGATAGATCACTACATAAGGAGAGATACATAGATCAATAGGAGAGAATTGAGAATCCAGAAATAAAATCATTTATCTATTTTTAGTTGATTTAACAAATGTACCAAGATAATGCAATTAAGAAAGAACAGCCACTCTAACAAAATTCGCTGCACAACAGCATGTCCACATGCAAAAGAACTGTTGGAGCCCCACCTTATGCCACACACAAAAATCAACTTAAAACAGACCAAACACCTAAAAAGGATTGTAAAATTCTTAGAAGAAAGCATAGGGGTAAATTCATACGTGACTACTGGAAAAAACCATAGCCTTGACTAGACAGACCTTAGTCGACAAAGTAATATCTCTGCTTTTGAATATGCTATCTAGGTTGCTCATAACTTTTCTTCCAAGGAGTAAGCATCTTTTAATTTAATGGCTGCAGTCACCATCTGCAGTGATTTTGGAGCCCAAAAAAATAAAGTCTGACAGTGTTTGCACTGTTTCCCCATCTATTTCCCATGAAGTGATGGGACCAGATGCCATGATCTTCATTTTCTGAATGCTGAGCTTTAAGCCAACTTTTTCACTCTCCTTTTTCACTTTTGAGTTCCTCTTCACTTTCTGCCTTAAGGGTGGTGTCATCTGCATATCTCAGGTTATTGATATTTCTCCCGGCAATCTTGATTCCAGATTGTGTTTCTTCCAGCCCAGCGTTTCTCATGATGTACTCTGCATATAATTAAATAAGCAGGGTGACAGTATACAGCCTTGATGTACTCCTTTTCCTATATGGTTTTTCCAGTAGTCATGTATGGATGTGAGAGTTGGACTGTAAAGAAAGCTGAGCACAGAAGAATTGATGCTTTTGAACTGGTGTTGGAGAAGACTCTTGAAAGTCCCTTGGACTGCAAGGAGATCCAACCAGTCCATTCTCAAGGAGATCAGCCATGGGATTTCTTTGGAAGGAATAATGATAAAGCTGAAACTCCAGTACTTTGGCCACCTCATGCGAAGAGTTGACTCATTGGCAAAGACCCTGATGCTGGGAGGGATTGGGGGCAGGAGGAGAAGGGGGCACTTGAGGATGAGATGGCTGGATGGCATCACTGACTTGATGGACGTGAGTCTGGGTGAACTCTAGGAGATGGTGATGGACAGGGAAGCCTGGCGTGCTGCGATTCATGGGGTCGCAGAGTAGGACACGACTGAGCGACTGAACTGAACTGAACTGAACTGAGGGGTAAATCTTTGTGACTGTGGATTAGGTAATTATTTCTTAGATATGACACCAAAACACAAACAACACAAGAAAAAAAATGGTAAATTGTACATCAGTGTTACTGTTGTTTAGTCATTGAGTCGTGTCCAACTCTTTGTGACCCCATGAACTGCAGCACTCCAGGCTTCCCTGTCCTTCACTATCTCCTGGAGTTTGCTCAGATTCATATTCATTGAGTTGGTGATGCTATTTAACCATCTCATCCTCTGCTGTCCTCTTCTCCTTGCCTTCAATCTTTCCCAGCATCTGGGTCTTTTCCAATGAGTTGGCTCTTCACATCTGGTGGCCAAAGTATTGGAGCTTCAGCTTCAGCATCAGTTCTTCAAATAAATATTCAGGGTTGTACTTCATCAAAATTAAAAACTGTTGGGACATTGCTGGTGGTCCAGTGGCTAAAATTTCACAGGGGTCCTGGGGTTCAATTCCTGGTCAGGAAACTAAAAGACCTGTGCCACAACTAAAAGATCCTGTGTGCCACAGCTAGATCCAGCAGGGCCAAAAAAGTAAACACTAAAAAAAAATAAAAAAAAACAATAACTGTTGTGCTTCAAAGGACGTTATCAAAGAAAGTGGAAAAACCAACCCATATAATGGGAGAAAATTTTACAAATCTTATATCTGATTAAATTCTAGTATGCAATATTAAAAGAACACTTACAACTCAACAATAAGACAAATAACTCAGTTTTTAGGTGGGAAAATGGTATACATAGAATAAATAGACATTTTTCCAAAGAAGATGTACAAATGGCCAGTAATGAAATATGAAAGATGCTTGACTTTATTAGGGAGATGTAAATCAAAATCACAATAACATTCCACTTCACATCCGTAAGAATAGCTATAATCAAAAAGACACAATAGGACATGGGAGATCAAGATGGCAGAGGAGTAGGTGGACGTTGAGTACATCTCTCTCCACGGATACATCAGGAATACACCTTCAGACACAGAAGCGCATGCAGAACACCAGCTGAGAGTGGACAGGAGTATATGACCAGTGGAAAAGAACATATAGAACCACGCAAAACTTGGTAAGATGAAGGAACTAGGGGGAAAAACAGGAGTGTTAGTAGAACTGCACCTGCCCTTAGTGGTGGGGGAACTGAAGCAGGGATACAATCCCCATGTTGGGGCAATTGTCTGAGTCAGAGGAGAAACATTTAAGGCTGAGAGTGAAACAGCCGATTTGTGGCAGCCTAAATGGAATGAGAATCAGACAGTACTTGCCAGTCATACATACCCCAGATAGGGACGCAGGTTCCCTGGAAGGCAAAGCAGCTAGGAGTTGGAGTTTAGGGATTGTGGAGCAATCCCAGAGTGAGGGCTGCTGTTGACTGAGGAGAGACAGATCTAGGGGATGTGAGGGAGATCGTGGCTGGAAATGCCTGTGGAGGAAAGCAGGGCAGCCATGGAAGCAAGGTGATACTGCTGAGTTATGTGTAGGGGGTGGAGCCGTCACCATAGCCTCTCTCTCCCCACATGCCAGCATCAGCAGCTGAACATAGAGAGGCTGGGCCATCAAATGCCTGACATAGGGAACTAGAGTAGGACCCCACCCATAGTGTTCCTGACACTCTGATCTACAGAGTAGGACCCCAGTCAGGGGGCCCCTCTATGTGCCTGTTGCACTGAACAGAGAAGGACCCCAGGCAAGGGAGCCCTCTAAGTGCCTGAATGGGCAGAGCTATGGAGAAAGACTGGCCAAAGAGGCCTTCTGATTGTCAGCTACCAGAGGCTCGAAAAAGACGCTGCTAAGAGCCATAACTCCTGTGGCAGAGACAGTCCCTGAACACGGTGCTGCCAAGGTCCCTGCAAGCCAAGCAGCGGCATCACCTTCATGCTCAACTCTCACTGGAGCAGAGCTGCCACAGGCAAAAAAATCTTGCTTCTATACTTGCAGGGTCACTTCGGTAGTGTCTGACTTTTTGCGACCTTGTAGACTCTGGCCTGCCAGGCTTCTCTGTCAGGGAGGGGTTTCTCCAGGCAAGAATACTGGAGTGTATTGGCCAATGCTGGTTGCTATATCCTTCTAGAGCACTATATTTCCTGCTGCCCTAGCTGCCATCTCCCCCTCAGAACCTGGTGCTGCCAGAACCCTGCAATCCAAGCAGCTGCACCACCTCCACACTGGCCCTCACAGGGGCAAACCCAAGTCCTCCAGGGAGGCCTCAGGAGCAAACACCAGTGGATGCCCCACATGCAGAGGTGGAAATAAAACCACAGTTGAAACCCAGGGGCAGTGTGGGTGAGGCAAAAGACTCAAAACCTTCCCACCAGCTGTACAAGCTGCAGAATAAATCCACATGATCAACTAGGCAGACTCTGTGTCTATGGAATATATAAATGATAATTGAGAGCTCCCATAAAAGAAAACACACTAGTTCTGATAGCTGTGGACATTGGAGGCAAGAACACACAGGAGTAGGACCAGATTAAAATCTGAGCTGCCCCCACAGCAGGTCCAGAGATCAGCACAGTGTTGGAGAGCATCCTAGGGAGGTGAGGTGGACTGTGACTTCCAGTAGGAGAGGGACTCTGACAGCAGTGACTCAAGAAAAACATTTATTATTTTTATGTTTTGACATTCTTTTGGATTTTCCTTTTCCTTTCCCTCTCCCCCTGTTGTAGTTCTTAATTTTATTGGCACTATGAAATCTAATTAAGCTTTTGAGCTTTTTTTTTTCCCTCAGTCACATTTTTATTGCTCTTCCAACAACACAAGACTCTACACATAGACTTCACCAGATGGTCAATACCAAAATCAGACTGATTATATTCTTTGCAGCCAAAAAAGGAGAAGCTGTAAACAGTCAGCAAAATAAGACCAGGAGCTGACTGTAGCTCAGATCATGAACTTCTTATTACTAAATTCAGACTTCAGTTGAATAAAGTAGGGAAAACCACTAGACCATTCAAGTATGACCTAAATCAACTCATATGATTATACAGTGGACATAACAAATAGATTCAAGGGCTTAGACCTGATAGACAGAATGCCTGAAGAACTATGGATGGCGGTTTGTGACACTGTTGAAGAGGCAGTGATAAAGAACACCCCCAAGAAAAAGAAATGCAAAAAGGCAACATGGTTGTCTGAGGAGACCTTACAAATAGTTGAGAAACAAAGAAAAGCTAGAGTGAAAAAGTTGGTTTAAAGCTCAACATTCAGAAAACGAAGATCATGGCACCTGGTCCCATCACTTCATGGGAAATAGATGGGGAAACAGTAGAAACAGTGTCAGACTTTATTTTTTTGGGTTCCAAAATCACTGCAGATGGTGACTGCAGCCATGAAATTAAAAGACGCTTACTCCTTGGAAGAAAAGTTATGACCAACCCAGATAGTATATTCAAAAGCAGAGACATTACTTTGTCGACTAAGGTCCGTCTAGTCAAGGCTATGGTTTTTCCTGTGGTCATGTATGGATGTGAGAGTTGGACTGTGAAGAAGGCTGAGCGCCGAAGAATTGATGCTTTTGAACTGTGGTGTTGGAGAAGACTCTTGAGAATCCCTTGGACTGCAAGGAGATCCAACCAGTCCATTCGAAGGAGATCAACCCTGGGATTTCTTTGGAAGGAATAATGCTAAAACTGAAGCTCCAGTACTTTGGCCACCTCATGCAAAGAGTTGACTCATTGGAAAAGACCCTGATGCTGGGAGGGATTGGGGGCACGAGGAGAAGGGGACGACCGAGGATGAGATGGCTGGATGGCATCACTGACTCAATGGACGTGAATCTGAGTGAACTGAGTTGGTGATGGACAGGGAAGCCTGGCGTGCTGCGATTCATGGGTTCGCAAAGAGTCAGACATGACTGAGCGACTGAATGGAACGGAAAGGCAAAGGAGAAAAGGGAAGATATACCCTGCCGGGGTTCAGCCCCGGTGGATCCAGGGAATTCAAAGGGGAGACAGAGTCGGCGAGGAAAAAACTTATTTATTATTAATATAAGATTAGATTAGGAAATAATAGTATAGTAGGAAAATTTAGATGGAGAAAAGAAGGCTGAATAACTTGGTTTACGTGGAAAGCCAATAAAGTTCCAGACAAGGAGCTTGCACCATCTACATTAAGCCACCAGCATCCGTTTGAATATCGGAGAGTGCCCTGCCCTGGGCTCTCTCTCTTACGGATCTTAGAAGCTGGGACAAGTAAGTAGACATGGCGAGCCTCCACGCCCCAGATGGGAATTCAGCCTGAAATTAGAGTAAATAGGAGACGCGGGGGAAACCAGTCCTTCCAATGACTAGCCCCTCCTCTAGTGTCAGAAAGGCCTTTTATACCTTTTTGATTGTACATAGAGATCAATGGGTGATACAAAATTATGCAGCGTTAGCAGCCCCAAAATCAGGCTTTCTTTTTGCATACCCTCCCGTATACAAAAGGTCTCATGTGATTTACATTATCTTCTGGCCTAGAGGCTTGCTAACACTTTTTGGCTCTCTTCTTTAATGAATGTTAATCTCGTTTCCCCCGAAGTGTTTTTCTTTAATCTGCATCTCCTTAAAGCACTAAAGTTACATCTCTATAGAACAAAGGCGCAGTGAGTTATAACAAAGAAGGTACTAAAGATCTAATGTTGCTACTTGTTTTCTCTATATACCAACTATATCAACAAATAAATGATATGAAAATTTGACAGCAAGTATTGGCTCAACATATGAAACCTTTAATTAGTCCTATTCTAATAATTTTGACTCCTCAGAAGCCCCTACATAACTAGGATGTTTTAAGCTTCCTGCGCCTCTCTGGTCGGGAGGCCTCAAACAATCACATGCGCAGCCTGCAGGCAGGCTAGAAAGCCATCAGAGAGGTTTTTGGATTGAAACACTCTTTCAAATGCAGAAGACTAAAGCCCTGAGTTGACTTTTTCCAGAGACTGTCAGAAGAGTGGAAAAACAGGCAGATTCTTATTTTGGGGGGGTACATGCTCAGGAAATGCCAGGGGGAAAACCCGAGATCTGACTCGTCCTTGCCCATCAAATCTCTGGCACATGACCTTGTCATGGGTGGGATTCCTCACGCTGGCTTCCAGCAATACCCATTTGAATGCAGAGTTCCAAAGAATAGCAAGGAGAAATAAGTAATAAATGCAAATAAATAGAAGAAAATAATAGAATAGGAAAGATAGAGATCTCTTCAAGAAAATTAGAGATACCAAGGGACCATTTCATGCAAAGATGGGCACAATAAAGGACAGAAATTGTATGGACCTAACAGAAGCAGAAAATATTAAGAAGAGGTGGCAAGAACACACAGAAAAACAATACAAAAAAGATCTTCATGAACCAGATTACCATGATGGTGTGATCATTCACCAAGAGCCAGTCATCCTGGAATGTGAAGTCAAGTGGAACTTAGGAAGCATCACTATGAATAAAGCTAGTGGAGGTGATGGAATTCCAGTTGAGCTATTTCAAATCCTAAAGATGATGCTGTGAAAGTGCTGCACTCAATATGCCAGCAAATTTAAAACTCAGCAGTGGCCACAGGACTGGAAAAGATCAGTTTTCATTCCAATCCCAAAGAAAGGCAATGCCAAAGAATATTCAAACTACTACACAATTGCAATCATCTCACACCCTAGTAAGTAATGCTTAAAATTGTCCAAGCCAGGCTTCAACAGTATGTGAACTGTGAATTTCCAGATGTTCAAGCTGCACTTACAAAAGGCAGATCAAGCTGCCTTTAGAAAAAGCAGAGGAACCAGAGGTCAAATTGCCAACATCCATTGGGTCATCGAAAAGCAAGAGAGTTCCAGAAAACATCTAATTCTGCTTTATTGACTATGCCAAAGCCTTTGACTGTGTGTATCACAACTGTGGAAAATTCTGAAAGAGATGGTGATACCAGAGCACTTTACCTGCCTCCTGAGAAATCTGTATGCAGGTCAAGAAGCAACAGTTAGAACTGGACATGGAACAATAGACTGGTTCCAAATCAGGAAAGGAGTACTTCAAGGCTGTATATTGTCACCCTATTTATTTAACTTATATGAGAGTACATCATGCAAAATGCCAGGCTGGATGAAGCGCAAGCTAGAATCAAGATTGCTAGGAGAAATATCAATAACCTCAGATATGCAGATGATACCACCCTTATGGCAGAAAGTGACGAAGAACTAAATTAGAGCCTCTTGATAGAAAGTGAAAGAGGAGAGTGAAAAAGTTGACTTAAAACTCAACATTCAAAAAATGAAGATCATGGCATCCAATACCATCACTTCATGGCAAATAGTTGGGGAAATAATGGAAACAATGAGAGACTTTATTTTCTTGGGTTGCAAAATCACTGTAGATGGTAACTGCAGCCATGAAACTAAAAGACACTTGCTCTTTGGAAGAAAAGCTATGACCAATCTAGATAACATATTAAAAAGCAGAGCCATTACTTTGCCAACAAAGGTTCATCTAGTCAACACTATGGTTTTTCCAGCGGTCATGTATGGATGTGAGAGTTGGACTATAAAGAAAGCTGAATGGTGAATAATTGATGCTTTTGAACTGTGGTGTTGGAGAAGACTCTTGAGAGTCTCTTGGACTTCAAGGAGATCCAACCAGTCAATCCTAAAGGAAATCAGTCCTGAAACTCCAATACTTTAGCTACCTGAGTGAAGAACTGACACGTTGGAAAAGACCCTGGTGCTAGGAAAGACTGAAGGTGGAAGGAGAGGGGATGACAGAGGATGAGATGGTTGGATGTCATCACCAACTCAATGGACATGAGTCTGAACAAGTTCCACGAGTTGGAGAAGGCAGGGAAGCCTGGCGTGCTACAGTCTATGGGGTTGCAAAGAGTTGGCCATGACTGCCTGAGCAACTGAACTTGAATAAACTGATCTACTATTCTTTCTTTCTTTTCTTTCTTTCCTTTCCTCTTAACATATTTGTTAGTTTTATTTTCATGTCTTTATTCCCCATCTTGCTTTAGTTTTATTTTCTGGTTTGTGCTTTAGTTAGTTTTGTTCTTAACTGGTAAATATAATTTTTTATTTCCTTTGTTCGCTGGGTCAATCTACTGTACTTTATTTTTGTTGGGCTGTTTTGACCTTGCTCATGGGTATATATGTATATGTGTATATTCTATTATTTTAATTTTTTGCCTGATTTTGTAACTGCCATTTGTCTGGGGTTTGTCTTTGGTTTCTCATCTTTGGATATTTGTTTTAATCTCACTTAATGCCATAACAAATCACTTGTGGTATCTTCATTCCTGACCAGAGATCAAGCCCCAAGCCTTTGGAGTGGGAGAACTGGCTCCAAGACCCCGGACTAGCAGAGAACTAACCCTAGGGAGTATCAAATAGTGAGAACTCATGCAAAGCAATCTAGTTGAATACAAGATCCAGCATCACTCAACCACCAGTAACACCCTGTGGTGCTACTAAACAACAAACAAAACAAAAACACAAACCCTATCATCAGCAGACATGTTTACCACCCCACTCAGCCTTGCCCATCAAAGGAAAAACAAACACTTAGCACAAATCTCACCCTATACAAGCTTACACAAACCATTAGACCAACGTTAGGAGGGCAGAAACAAAAAGGAAGAAAGAATTCAACCTTCTTCAAGGAAAGAATTGAACTTTCCTTGAAGCCTGGCAAAAGGAGACCTCAACCACAATAAGTTACAAAAAATAACAAAAAGACAGAGAAATACTACACAAATGAAGGAACAAACTATAAACACAAAAGTCCAAATAAATGAAGAGGAAATAGGCAAACTACCTGAAAAAGAATTCAGAATAATGATAGTAAAGATGACCAAAAACCTTGAAAACACAATGGAGAAAATTCAAGAATCAATTAACAAAGACCTAGAAGAATCAAAGTGTAAACCTACAGAGACAAACAACACAACTACTAAAATTAAAAATACTTTAGAAGGAATCAATAGCAGAATATCTGAAGCATAACAAATCAGTGAGCCGGAAGACAAAAAAAGTATAAATAACTTTTGAAGAGCAGAATAAAGCAAAAAGAATGAAAAGAACTAAGGATAGTCTCAGAGACCTCTGGGACAATATCAAATGTATCAACATTCAAATTATAGAGGTCCCAGAAGAAGAATCCAAAATCACTGCAGATGGTGACTGCAGCCATGAAATTAAAAGACGCTAACTCCTTGGAAGAAAAGTTATGACCAACCTAGATAGTATATTCAAAAGCAGAGACATTACTTTGCCGACTAAGGTCCGTCTAGTCAAGGCTATGGTTTTTCCCGTGGTCATGTATGGATGTGAGAGTTGGACTGTAAAGAAGGCTGAGCGCAGAAGAATTGATGCTTTTGAACTGTGGTGTTGGAGAAGACTCTTGAGAATCCCTTGGACTGCAAGGAGATCCAACCAGTCCATTCTGAAGGAGATCGACCCTGGGATTTCTTTGGAAGGAATGATGCTAAAGCTGAAGCTCCAGTACTTTGGCCACCTCATGTGAAGAGTTGACTCATTGGAAAAGACCTTGATGCTGGGAGGGATTGGGGGCAGGAGGAGAAGGGGACGACCAAGGATGAGATGGCAGGATGGCATCACGGACTCAATGGACGTGAGTCTGAGTGAACTCCGGGAGTTGGTGATGGACAGGGAGGCCTGGCGTACTGCGATTCATGGGGTCGCAAAGAGTCGGACATGACTGAGTGACTGAACTGAACTGACTGAATAGAAGAAGAAGAGAAAAAGAAAGGGTATGAGAAAATTTTTGAAAAGATTATAGTTGAAAATTTCCTCAACAGGGAAAAGGAAATAGTCAATCAAATCCAAGAGGCACAAAGAGGATAAATCCAAGAAGAAACACACCAAAGACACATACTAATCAAACTAACAAAGACTAAAAAGAAAGAAAGACTATTAAAAGCAGCAAGGGAGAGGCAACAAGTAATATACGAGGGAAACCCCATATGCTTAATAGCTGATCTTTCAACAGCAACTCTGCAGGCCGGAAGGAATGACAGGATATATTTAAAGTACTGAAAGGGAAAAATCTACAACCAAGATTACTGTACCTGGCAAGGATCTCATTCAAAATTGATGGAGAAATAAGAAGCTTTTCGGACAAGCCAAAGTTAAGAGAATTCAAAACCACCAAATCAGCTTTACAACAAATCTTAAAGGGACTTACACAATCAAGAAACACAGGAGAGGAAAAAAGATCTACAAAATCAACCCCAAACAGTTAAGAAAATGGCAATAGGAACATACATATCAATAATTACTTTCAATGTGAATGGATTAAATCCTTCAACCAAAAGACACAAACTGGCTGAATGGATAAAAAACAAGACCCATATATATGCTGTCTATAAGAAACCCACTTCAGACCTAAAGACACATATAGACTGAAAGTGAGAAGAAGGAAAAATATATTCTATGCAAATGGGAAGCAAAAGAATGCTGGAGTAGCAATCCTCATATCATACAAAATAGACCTTAAAATAAAAAATATTACAAGA
This sequence comes from Aepyceros melampus, assembly GCA_006408695.1. Lineage (NCBI taxonomy): Eukaryota > Metazoa > Chordata > Mammalia > Artiodactyla > Bovidae > Aepyceros > Aepyceros melampus. Next base: position 137,317 of record SJXQ01005944.1, on the reverse strand, counting down.
GATTAGGAAGGACACTACATAATGATCAAGGGATCAATCCAAGAGGGAGGCAACAATTGTAAACATCTATGCACCCAACATAGGAGCACCTCAATACATAAGACAGACATAAAAGGAAAGACTGACAGTAACACAATAATAGTAGGAGACTTTAACACCCCACTCACACCAATGGACGATCATCAAAACAGAAAATTAGTAAGGAAACACATGTCTTAAATGATAATTAGATGAGATGGATCTCATTGATATCTTCAGGACAATTCCATCCAAATGTAGAATACACCTTCTTCTCAAGTGCACATGGAGCATTCTCCAGCATAGACCACATCTTGAGTCCCAAATCAAACCTCAATAAATTTAAGAAAGTTGAAATTATATCAAGCATTTTCTCTGACCACAATGTTATGAGACTAGATATCAATTACAGGGAAAAAAAACTGTAAGAACACGTGAAGATTAAACAGCATGTTTCTAAATAGCCAACAGGTTACTGAAGAAATCAAAAGGGAAATCAAAAAATTTCTAGAAACAAATGACAATGAAAACACGACAACTCAAAACCTATAGGATGCAGCAAAAGCAGTTCTAAGAAGGAAGTTTATAGCAATACAATCCTACCTCAAGAAACAAGAAAAACATCAAACAGACAACCTAATTTTACACCTAAAACAACTTGAAAAGGAAGGAAAAAAAACAAAATTAATAGAAGGAAAGAAATTATAAAGATCTGAGCAGAAATAAATGAAAAAGAAATGAAAGAAACAATAGTAAAGATTAATAAAACTAAAAGCTGGCTATTTGAGAACATAAACAAAATTGACAAACCTTTAGTCAGACTCATCAAGAAAAAAAGAGAGAAGAATCATTTCAACAAAATTAGAAATGAAAAAGGAGAGGTCACAACAGACAATGCAGAAATACAAAGGAATAGAAGAGACTATAATGAACAACTATATGGCAATAAAATGGATAACCTGGAAGAAGTGGACAGGTTCTTAGAAAAGTTCAAACTTCCAAGACTAAACCAGGAAGAAATAGAAATTATGAACAATCCAATTACAAGCACTGAAATTGAAGCTGTGATCAAAAATCTTCCAAGGAACAAAAGTCCAGGACGAGATGATGTCACAGGAGAATTCTACCAAGCATTTAGAGAAGAGCTAATGCCTCAGTTCAGTTCAGTTCAGTTCAGTCGCTCAGTCGTGTCCGACTCTTTGCGACCCCATGAATCACAGCACGCCAGGCCTCCCTGTCCATCACCAACGCCCAGAGTTCACTCAGATTCACGTCCATTGAGTCAGTGATGCCATCCAGCCATCTCATCCTCGGTCGTCCCCTTCTCCTCCTGCCCCCAATCCCTCCCAGCATCAGGGTCTTTTCCAATAAATCAACTCTTCGCATGAGGTGGCCAAAGTACTAAGGCAGGTCAGGTGGTCTGGTATTCCCATCTCTTTCAGAATTTTCCACAGTTTATTGTGATCTACACAGTCAAAGGCTTTGGCATAGTCAAGAAAGCAGAAATAGATGTTTTTCTGGAACTCTCTTGCTTTTTCCATGATCCAGCAGATGTTGGCAATTTGATCTCTGGTTCCTCTGCCTTTTCTAAAACCAGCTTGAACATCAGGGAGTTCACAGTTCACGTATTGCTGAAGTCTGGCTTGGAGAATTTTGAACATTACTTTACTAGCATGTGAGATCCTTCTAAAATTCTTTCAAATAATTGCAGAGGAAGGAACACTTCCAAACTCATTCTATGATGCCACCATCACCCTGATACCAAAACAATACAAAGACAACACAAAAAATGAAAACTACAGGCCAATATCACTGAAGAACATAGATCCAAAAATCCTCAACAAAATTTTAGCAAACAGAATTCAGCAACACATCAAAAAGCTCATACACCATGATCAAGTTGAGTTTATTCCAGGACTGCAAGGATTCTCCAATAAATGCAAACCAGTCAATGTGATACACCATATTAACAAATTGAAAGATAAAAGTTATTTGATAGTCTCAATAGATGCAGAAAAAGCCTTTAACAAAATTCAGCACCCATTTATGATTAAAACCCTTCAAAAAATGAGCAGAGAAGGAACCTACCTCAACATAGTAAAGGATATATATGATAAGTCTATGGCAAACATTATTCTCAATGGTGAAAAACTGAAAGCATTCCCCCTAAGATAAGAAACAAGACATAGGTGTCCACTTTCACCACTATTATTCAACATAGTTTTGGAAGTCCTAGCTGTCTCAATCGGAGAAGAAAAAGAAATAAAATGAATAGAGATCAGAAAAGAAGAAGTAAAGCTCTCACTGTTTGCAGATGACATGATACTGTACATAGAAAACCCTAAAGATAGTATCAGAAAATTACTAGAGCTAATCAGTGAATTTAGCAAAGTTGCAGGATACAAAATCAATACACAGAAATCACTTGCATTTCTATATACTAACAATGAAAAATCAGAAAGAGAAATTAAGGAATCAATCTGATTCACCATTGCAAACAAAAAGAATTAAATATCTAGGACTAAACTTACCTAAAGAGACAAAAGAACTATACACAGAAAATTATAAGAACACTAATGAAAGAAACCAAAGATGACATAAACAAATGGATATTCCATATTCCTGGGTAGGAAGAATCAATATTGTGAAAATGACTATGCTACCAAATGCAATCCACAGATTCAGTGTGATCCCTATCAAATTACCAATGGTATTTTTCACAGAACCGGAACAAAAAATTTCTCAATTCATATGGAAACACAAAAGACCCCAAATAGCCAAAGTAGTCTTGAGAAAGAAGAATGGAACCGGAGGAATCAGCCTTCTTGACTCCAGATTATACTACAAAGCTACAGGCATCAAGACAGTATGGTACTGGCACAAAAACAGAAATATAGACCAATGGAACAAGATAGAAAGCCCAGAAATAAATCCATGTGCCTATAGGTACCTTATTTTTGACAAAGGAAGCAGGAATATACAATGGGGCAAAGACAGCCTCTTCAATAAATGGTGCTGGGAAAACTGGACAGCTACATGTAGAAGAAACAAAGTAGTCTTGAGAAAGAAGAATGGAACCGGAGGAATCAGGCTTCTTGACTCCAGATTATACTACAAAGCTACAGGCATCAAGACAGTATGGTACTGGCACAAAAACAGAAATATAGACCAATGGAACAAGATAGAAAGCCCAGAAATAAATCCATGTGCCTATAGGTACCTTATTTTTGACAAAGGAAGCAGGAATATACAATGGGGCAAAGACAGCCTCTTCAATAAATGGTGCTGGGAAAACTGGACAGCTACATGTAGAAGAATGAAATTAGAACACTTCCTAACATCATACACAAAGATAAACTCAAATTGGATTAAAGACATAAATGTAAGACTAGAAACTATAAAACTCTTAGGAGGAAAACATAGGCAGAACACTCAATGACGTAAATCCAAGCAAGATCCTCTATGACCCATCTCCTAGAGTAATGGAAATAAAAACAAAAGTAAACAAGTGAGACCTGATTAAACTGAAAAGCTTTTGCACAGCAAAGGAAACTATAAGCAAGGTGAAAAGACAACCATCAGAATGGGAAAAAAATAATAGCAAATGAAACAACTGACAAAGGATTAATTTCCAAAATATACAAGCAGCTCATATAACTCAATGCCAGAAAAATAAACAACCCAATCAAAAAGTGGGAAAAAGATCTAAACAGGCGTTTCTCCAAAGAAGACATACAGATGGCTAACAAACCCATGAAAAGATGCTCAACATCAGTATTAGAGAAATGCAAATCAAAACCACAATGAGATATCACCTCACACCAGCTAGAACGGCCATCATCAAAAAGTCTACAAAAAATAAATGCTGGGGATGGTGCAGAGAAATGAACATTCTTACATTGTTGACGGGAATGTAAATTGATAGTGCCACTATGGAAGATGGTATGGAGATTCCTTTAAAAACTAGGAATAAAACCACCACATGACACAGCAATCCCATTCCTAGACATATACCCTGAAAACAACCCAATCAAAAAGTGGGAAAAAGATCTAAACAGGCATTTCTCCAAAGAAGACATACAGATGGCTAACAAACCCATGAAAAGATGTTCAACATCAGTATTAGAGAAATGCAAATCAAAACCACAATGAGATATCACCTCACACCAGTTAGAACGGCCATCATCAAAAAGTCTACAAAATAAATGCTGGGGATGGTGCAGAGAAATGAACATTCTTACATTGTTGACGGGAATGTAAATTGATAGTGCCACTATGGAAGATGGTATGGAGATTCCTTTAAAAATTAGGAATAAAACCACCATATGACACAGCAATCCCATTCCTAGACATATACCCTGAGGAAACCAAAATTGAAAAAGACACATGTATCTCATTGCTCATTGCAGCACTATTTACAATAGCTAGAACATAGAAGCAACCGAGATGTCCATCGCCAGATGAATGGATAAAGAAGTTGTGCTGCATATACACAATGGAATATTACTCAGCCATAAAAAGGAATGCATTTGAGTCAGTTCTGATGAGATGGATGAACCTAGAACCTATTATAGAGTGAAGTGAATCAGGAAGAGTAGGAGAAATATCATATTCTAATGCACATATACAGAATCTAGAAAAATGGTACTGAAGAATTTATTTACAGGGCAGCAATGGAGAAATAGACATAGAGAATACACTTATGAACATGGGGACAGGGGAGGAGAGGGCGAGATGTATGGAAAGAGTAACATGGAAACATATTACCATATGTAAAATAGATAGCCAACGGGAATTTGCTGTATGGCTCAGGAAACTCAACCAGGGGCTCTGTATCAACCTAGAGGAGTCGGATAGGGAGGGAGATGGGAGAGAGGTTTGTATACCTATGGCTGATTAATGTTGAGGTTTGACAGAAAACAACAATATTCTGTAAAGCAATTATTCTTCAACAAAAATAAATTTAAAAAAAGACACAATAGCAAATGTTGATAATAGCATAAAGAAATTGGAACCCATTAGAACGCACTGCTGGTGAGAATGTAAAATTCTCACCTTTGAAAACAGTTTGGCCATTCATTAAAAAGTTATATATAGGATTACCATATGCCCCAGGAACTTAATTCTTAAGTATTAATATACAACCAAGTGAATTGAAAACATCCGTCCACACAAAAACTTATACACAAGTGTTCATTGCAGCATTATTCTTTATAACACCAGGGGCTCTGTATCAACCTAGAGGAGTCGGATGGGGAGGGAGATGGGAGAGAGGTTTGTATACCTATGGCTGATTAATGTTGAGGTTTGACAGAAAACAACAATATTCTGTAGAGCAATTATTCTTCAACAAAAATAAATTTTAAAAAAAGACACAATAGCAAATGTTGGTAATAGCATAAAGAAATTGGAACCCATTAGAACGCACTGCTGGTGAGAATATAAAATTCTCACCTTTGAAAACAGTTTGGCCATTTGTTAAAAAGTTATATATAGGATTACCATATGCCCCAGGAACTTAATTCTTAAGTATTAATATATAACCAAGTGAATTGAAAACATCCGTCCACACAAAAACTTATACACAAGTGTTCATTGCAGCATTATTCTTTATAGACTGCCCATTAAGGCAGGAAACACAGGTTTGATCCCTGATACTGGACGATCCCACATGCTGAGGAATAATTAAGCCCAGGAGCCACAACTATGCTCTGGAGCCCGTGCTCTGGAGCCCGAGCTCCACAATGAGAGAAGCCACTGCAGTGAGAAGCCCAAGCACCACAACTGGAGAGGAGCCCCCAACTCACAGCAACTGCAGAAAAGCCCCCGCAGCAATGAAGACCCAGCACAACCAAAAACACGAAGAGCATGTCTTAACATTGACTATTCTGAGTCAATTTTCAAAACTCCTGGTGTAACTTTCAACATACAGTACCTTTCAATATAGATTCAGGGCTTGCTTATTTATTGGTAAGTCTTTATTGCATTATAGCTTTAAATGTTGGCTTTTTTTCTTCTTTACAGACTCAGTTATAGGTATATTAGATCTTCTTTGCGGAGAAGGCAATGGCAACCCTCTCCAGTACTCTTGCCTGGAAAATCCCATGGACGGAGGAGCCTGGTAGGCTACAGTCCATGGGGTCGCTAAGAGTCGGACATGACTGAGCGACTTCACTTTCACTTTTCACTTTCACACATTGGAGAAAGAAATGGCAACCCACTCCAGTGTTCTTGCCTGGAGAATCCCAGGGATGGCGGAGCCTGGTGGGCTGCCGTCTATGGGGTCGCACAGAGTCGGACACGACTGAAGCGACTTAAAGATCTTCTTTGCGGAGAAGGCAATGGCAACCCTCTCCAGTACTCTTGCCTGGAAAATCCCATGGACGGAGGAGCCTGGTAGGCTACAGTCCATGGGGTCGCTAAGAGTCGGACATGACTGAGCGACTTCACTTTCACTTTTCACTTTCACACATTGGAGAAAGAAATGGCAACCCACTCCAGTGTTCTTGCCTGGAGAATCCCAGGGATGGCGGAGCCTGGTGGGCTGCCGTCTATGGGGTCCACAGAGTCGGACACGACTGAAGCGACTTAGTAGCAGCAGCAGCAGCAGATCTTCTTTGTCAGACTTCCATAGCTATTATTTTTTTTCTTAGTTTCTTACTTTTTCTTATTTTGTCTCATTGTCATGGAAATTTTCATCTCCCTTTTCCACATCTCCTTTGTATACTTTGATGAATCTATTCCTTCTGGTGCATCTTGTAACTTAGTCCTAATTTTGGAGATGGTGGTCATTTCATTCACTTTCTTTTCTGTGTTCAATCAGTTCTTATTTCACACCTTTTTGCTTTGTGCCCGCTTCTCGTCTGCATTTATGGATTACTGATTTGTGATGTTTTTTCATATCTTTTATGACTTGTCTAACAATATTTGATTCACGTTGGAGTGTTGTGGTACAGCTTCTTCTGCTTTTAGATTGGGCCTTGAATGCTTTCATCAACTGAAGAATTTTGATTCTCAATTGATTTCCTTTTGAAACTAATTTTCTGTGGATATAGGCTGCTTTCACCTGTTTATTTTCAAGACTTTTGGATTTTCCTGGACCAGATGTTTCCAGGGATAGGGTTGACGGATTTGAGTGACTTACTAGTTTCTTAGTTCAAGAGTGCCCTCTTCAGTTGGTACAGTGAAATACAATTTCTTTAATGACTAGCCTTTTGGAGGATAGGGGAGGAGGATTAGGGAGAGTTTAGTACGATTAGATTTAATGAAACTCTCATTTCTCTAGAAACCGTAATTTCTACCAGCTTCTTTATTTTTCCCACTTGTTACTATATCTCCAAGAGATGTCTCTTCCTTCTAAGTTCCTTGTTTTCTGAGTCAGTTTTCAAAATTCCACGGTGTAACTTTCAACATAGAGTATCCCTTGTGTGTTGATACAGTAGAAGCTGCTCTTCTTCGTACATGTTTTTTAGACTCTTTATCCCCCCATTAGTGAGAGCCCTAATCTAGAGTGGCTCATCTCAGTATTTTTCCACTTAGTGTTGGGACTCTCTAAATGTCACTGCACTCTCCGTTTTCCAAATATCCCAGCCTCTCTGTTTTCAAACTGGCTCCATAGGCAGTGCTCTTAATTAGAGATATTTCTCCACTCAGATACAGTAAGAATTTGTTTTCTGGTTATGTGGTGGATATAATTGTGTTATGTAATGAGTTAATTGTGATTTTATTTGCTTTTCTTGATCTGTATAGTTTGGGAAAGATATATAGAAAGGGTAAGACTTAGGCAACTGTCATCTTTAAAGAGTCCTCACCATCTAACTTCAGTTGATAAATGCCAACATGCATAAATTTTTAGGTAATGTTTTCATGCATGCATGCATGCAAAGTCACTTCAGTCATGCCCAACTCCGCAACCCTATGGACTGTACCCTGCCAGGCTCCTCTGTTCTTGGGATTCTCCAGGTAAGAATAATGGAGAGGGTTGCCATGCTTCCTCCAGGGGATCTTTCCAAACCAAAGATTGAACTTGCGTCTCTTATGTCTCCTGCATTGACAGGCAGGTTCTTTACCATCAGTGCCACCTGGGAAACCCGAGGTTTTCATGAGCACTAAATTGAGTTGTTTTCTTGGCTTTATATGGGCTTCCCTGGTGGCTCAGATGGTGAAGAATCCACCTGCAATGCAAGACACATAGGTTCAGTCCCTGGGTTGGGAAGATTCCCCTGGAGGAGGGTATGGCAACCCACTCCAGTATTCTTGCCTGGAGAATCCCGGTTGACAGAGGTACTTGGCAGGCTACATACAGTCCGTGGTGAGCAGCTAAGCACAGCACACTGGCTTAATACAGGGGGAACATAACAGTTTAATACAGATAAAATACAGATGATTCATTCAGGTCTTTAAGGAATGCTAGCCTGCACCCCCTTCTCCCCTACTGCTGTACCCAGGGTGGTTGATGTAATATACCACAGTCAGTGGATCTAGGGTGTTCAGTGTATTGGGGCCATTACTGTGAGGAGAATGACTGATTCGTCTTGACTAATCTGGACACAGATCATTCCTTTTTGTATCCCTAATTCTTCTAGAGATCTCTTCAAGAAAATTAGAGATACCAAGGGAACATTTCATGCAAAGATGGGCTCGATAAAGGACAGAAATGGTATGGACCTAACAGAAGCAGAAGATATTAAGAAGAGGTGGCAAGAATACACGGAAGAACTGTACAAAAAAGATCTTCACGACCCAGATAATCATGATGATGTGATGACTAATCGAGAGCCAGACATCTTGGAATGTGAAGTCAAGTGGGCCTTAGAAAGCATCACTACGAACAAAGCTAGTGGAGGTGATGGAATTCCAGTTGAGCTGTTTCAAATCCTGAAAGATGATGCTGTGAAAGTGCTGCACTCAATATGCCAGCAAATCTGGAAAACTCAGCAGTGGCCACAGGACTGGAAAAGGTCAGTTTTCATTCCAATTCCAAAGAAAGGCAATGCCAAAGAATGCTCAAACTACNATCAATGCAAAGAAATAGAGGAAAAGAACAGAATGGGAAAGACTAGAGATCTCTTCAAGAAAATTAGAGATACCAAGGGAACATTTCATGCAAAGATGGGCTCGATAAAGGACAGAAATGGTCTGGACCTAACAGAAGCAGAAGATATTAAGAAGAGGTGGCAAGAATACACGGAAGAACTGTACAAAAAAGATCTTCACGACCCAGATAATCATGATGATGTGATGACTAATCTAGAGCAGACATCTTGGAATGTGAAGTCAAGTGGGCCTTAGAAAGCATCACTATGAACAAAGCTAGTGGAGGTGATGGAATTCCCGTTGAGCTGTTTCAAATCCTGAAAGATGATGCTGTGAAAGTGCTGCACTCAATATGCCAGCAAATCTGGAAAATTCAGCAGTGGCCACAGGACTGGAAAAGGTCAGTTTTCATTCCAATTCCGAAGAAAGGCAATGCCAAAGAATGCCCAAACTACCACACAATTGCACTCATCTCACATGCTAGTAAAGTAATGCTCAAAATTCTCCAAGCCAGACTTCAGCAATACGTGAACCATGAACTCCCTGATGTTCAAGCTGGTTTTAGAAAAGGCAGAGGAACCAGAGATCAAATTGCCAACATCTGCTGGATCATGGAAAAAGCAAGAGAGTTCCAGAAAAACATCTATTTCTGCTTTATTGACTATGCCAAAGGGTGAAGGAGTGGAGGAGAAAGTTACCTTGACTCTGGTACTCAGAAAAACAAGGGGAATTAGAGGGAAGTCATGAAAAAATATAAAAGCAGGCTGAAGAAATAGGACCCTGGTACTGTTAAACCGCTTCTTTTGCTTATTCCACTACAATAAAATCATAATTTATCAAGTGTAATTATGTGTTGACTTTGAAGCAAACAGCCTGAATACTAATTTCTTCAGCTCCACTTACTGTGAGACCTTGTACAAGTTACTTAACCTTTCTGAACCTCAGTATCTTCATCTATAAAAGTAGGAATAAGAATTGATGAAGTTTCCAGGAGTTGCTGATTTAATTTAATTTAATCACTAATGGCAAATAGATGGGGAAACAATGGTGACATTGGTCACAAAAGTGACAGACTTTATTCTCTCTTGGGCTCCAAAATCTCTGCAGATGGTGACTGCAGCCATGAAATTAAAAGACACTTGCTCCTTGGAGGGAAAGCTATGATAAACCTAGACAGCAACCTAAAAAGCAGAGACATTACTTTGCCAGCAAAGGTCTGTCTAGTCAAAGCTATGGTTTTTCAGTAGTCATGTATGGATGTGAGAGTTGGACCATAAAGAAAGCTGAGGGCCAAAGAATTGATGCTTTTGAACTGTGGTGTTGGAGAAGATTCATGAGAGTCCTTTGGAATGCAGGGAGATCAAACCACTGAATCCAAAAGGAAACCAGTCCTGAGTATTCATTGGAAGGACTGATGCTGAAGCTGAAACTCCAATATTTTGGCCACCTGATGCGAAGAACTGACTCATTGGAAAAGACACTGATGCTGGGAAAGATTGAGGGCAGGAGGGGAAGGGGACAACAGAGGATGAGGTGCTTGGATGGCATCACCGACTTGATGAACATGAATTTAAGCAAGCTCTGGGAGTTGGTGATGGACAGAGAAGCCTGGTGGGCTGCCGTCCATGGGGTCGCAAAGAGTCGGACATGACTGAGCAACTGAACTGAAGCGAAATATTTTAAAGTGTACATCTGAGAATCGATAAAATAAGCTATTGCTTGCCTGCCTGCGAAGTTGCTTCAGTTGTGTCCGACTCTGTGCGACCCTATGGACTGCAGCCTGCTGGGTTCCTCTCTCCATGGAACTCTCCAGACAAGAATGCTGGAGTGGACTGCCATGCTCTCCTCCAGGGGGCCTTCCTGACCCACGGACTGCACCTGCATCTCCTACATCTGCTGCACTGGCCGGGGGTTCTTTACCACTAATACCGCCTCGGAAGCCCCAGATTAGCTATTATGCTTTCATTTATTTAATTCTAAGTTACTGTATGCATGACATCCACCAAAAGACGACTGAGACCTGCAAAATAATTTGATTCAAATAATGAATAATGTAACTTCTTACTTGTATAAATTCTGTTTTGTTCAATCTTGGTTTCACTGAGTCAGCAATATCTACTGGTAGACAGCATGTATCTAATTATTGAACAAAAGTTATTTGATAGTTAGTTCGGTTGTAACACATTCACATTTTATATTCATATTATAGTACTCCAAAAGAACATTAAATTATTAATGCCATCAATATTTATAATAGAATAAAGATATATAGTTGGGTGACATTCCAATTACTACAAGATTATAATTTTTCCTGGCTTCTATTTAGCCAAGGAACTCAAACATTTAAGAGCATGCCTACATTTTTAATGATCGTGTCAAGATAAAGCAGAAATAAACAGGCATAACAATAGTATAAAAGACTACAAAAATACCTGTGTTGGTTTATGCTAGAAGGTCCTAAAATATAAATGCTTTTTAAAGACTTTATTTTGTCTTTAATGTTTTTTTAATTAAATAAATAATATGTGAATATGTTCTTTTGGTAAGAGATTCAAATAATGCAAGCAGGAAATATAAGCAGGAAAACCTGAAAATGGGCCATTTCCCCTCCCCCTCCCCCCACCAGCACTCTCCCTCCCCTCTGCTCTACTAGAAACCACTGTCAGTGGTTTGTTGTCATCCTTTCAGCAACTTTTCTATGTATTTTCATATGTGTGTGTGTGTACTTGGTCGCTCAGTTGTGTCTGACTCTGCGACCCTACGGACTGCAGTACGCCAGGGTTCCCTGTCCTTCATCATCTCCTGGAGCTTGTTCAAATTCATGTCCATTGAGTCAGTGATGCCATACAACGATCTCATCCTCTGTCAACCCCTTCTTCTCCAGCCTTCAATCTGTCCCAGCATCAGAGTCTTTTCTAATGAGTCAGCTTTTAGCATCGGGTGGCCATAGTATTGGAGCTTCAGCTTCAGCATCAGTCCTTCTAATTCAGGACTGATTTCTCTTAGGATTGACTGGTTTGATCTCTTTGCTGTCCAAGGGACTCTCAAGAGTCTTCTCTAACACCACAGTTTAAAAGCATCAATTATTCAGTGTTCAGCCTTTTTTATGGTCCAACTCTCACACCCATACATGCTGCTGCTGTTGCTGCTAAGTCGCTTCAGTTGTGTCCAACTCTGTGCAACCCCATAGATGGCAGCCCACCAGGCTCGCCCATCCTTGGGATTCTCCAGGCAAGAACACTGGAGTGGGTTGCCATTTCCTTCTCCAGTGCATGAAAGTGAAAATGAAAGTGAAGTCATTCAGTCCTGTCTGACTCTTAGCGACCCCATGGACTGCAGTCTACCAGGCTCCTCCATCCATGGGATTTTCCAGGCAAGAGCACTGGAGTGGGGTGCCATTGCCTTCTCCCAACAATACATGACTACTGGAAAAACCATAGCTTTGTACAGAATTTGGTCGGTAAACATATATATATATATATATATACATATAAACATATATATATATACACACACACATATGAAAATACATGGGGTTTCCCTGATGGCTCAGACAGTAAAGAATCTGCTTTGGTTCAGTCCCTGGGTTGGGAAGATCCCCTGGAGAAGGGAATGGCTACCCGCTCCAGTATTCTTGCCTAGAGAATCCCATGAACAGAGGAGCCCAGTGGGCTACAGTCCATGGGGTTGCAAAAAGTCAGACAGGACTTAGTGACTAAACAGCAGCAGCAACAAAATGTATATATACACATTTATCTTTTGATTCTCTATGCATAAATATTATCATATTGATCTGCAATTTGCAAGTTGTTTTTTTTTTTTTTTTTTGCTTCACCACTCATCTTGAGGATCTTTTCAAACAGTATGTAGAACTCAGGTGGCAGATTTGGGATGGAAATATGATTGAGAGTCAATGAAGTCATTGATTTAAATAAGAAAACCCAAGGAGTGAGTGCAATTCCTGCACAGTAAAGGCTTTACCCCTCCTGCCAGACATTCAAGTAGATTAAAAAAAATTGCTTAGAATAATTTTGAATGTGAAATCTATTCTATTTTACATATAAACACATAGTATATTTTTTGCTGTTGAATTTTCCAAGAATGTAACTACTATCAAAATTTGAGAATTGTCTTTTGCTTCATTTGGGACTTTGCCAAGAGCTGGTCAGCATTTTAGAAAATTATATAATGGAAAGTAATATTATAAATTGTACCTGAACTCCAATATAATATACCCATGTTAGTCTACATTTGTAGTTTTTCTGTGCATGGGGATTCTACATATATATACAAATCCATTCATTTTGTTTTATTTCAAAATGTCAAATACAAAGAGTATAATTGATTGTACATGATTTTACTTTTCTTACATCTAAACATTCATTATGAAAATGAAGAAGTGAAAATGTTAGTCACTTAGTTGTGTCCAACTCTTTGCGACCCTGTGGACTGTAGCCGGCCCAGCTCCTCTGTTCATGGGATTCTCTAGGCAAGAATATAGGAGTGGGTTACTATTTCCTTCTCCAGGGGATCTTCCCAACCCAGGGATTAAACCCAGGTCTCCTGCATTGCAGGTGGATTTTTTTTATCATCTGAGCCCCTGGGAACAAATGTCTGACTATTCCATATGTCTTTCAGTAAAGTTGTAGCCAAGCAATTATATATTGAAATATGGCACATTTAATTTTCTTATATCTTTCCTTGTATTTCTCCATATCACAGCAATGACATTGTATCTTTCTTTTAAAATTCTGTGAAAGTAAGTAATATTTTCTAGGAATTTGATAGGATACAAGCGCTTACAGTGAACAATGTTGGATTCGTGATCTCTGAAGATTTAGCTTTGGAACCAGAGACCAGGCTTGCCCACTCAGGGCTCTTGTGTGGCAGAAGTTTTATTACAGTGAAAAGTGGAAGAGAAAGCTTCTGACAGAGACATCAGAAGTGGGGAGGAGAGTGCCCCACTCACTAGTCTTTAGCAAGGGAATTATATCCTTTTTTAATTAGTCATTACAATAAATCAAAAGAAATGTCTCAAGGTTGTAAAAATTTTACTAGACCCACTCCCACAATTTACATTTTAGGATAACAGGATTAGAATTTAACAATAGAAAGATCCTACCAAACCCACTCCCATAATATACATTCTAAGATATCAGGATTAGTCAGGTTTTCAGGAAGGAGAAACTGTCCTCAAGCAGGATACATTGTTGTTATATAATCCCTAGTACAGAGTTTAAACTGAGTTTGTTGTGTAATCATCAGTTCCGGGTTTAAAGGAAAAAAAAAACAAACATTTTATGTGACTTCAACTAAGGAATGTAGAGAGAAAAAAAGACGTTTGTCCTTTCCTTCTCCTTGAGAATTCCAGACCCCTTTTTCCTCCTCAGGGACCCCAGACTTCTTATCAACCTGCCTAGGAACTGACTCTCTCAATAGTAAGTAAGTGAAGTCGCTCAGTCATGTCCAACTCTTTGCGACTCCATGGACTGTAGCCTACCAGGCTCCTCTGTCCATGAGATTTTCCAGGCAAGAATACTGGAGTGGGTTGCCATTTCCTTCTCCAGGGGATCTTCCTGACCCAGGGATCGAACCCCAGTTTCCAGCATTGCAGACAGACACTTTACCATCTAAGCCACCAGGGAAGCCCCTCAATAGTAAGGGTTATTACAAAATAATTTTAATAAAATGGGCCACTCGACTAAAAGAATTAAAATTCACGGACTGCATCTCTGCTGTTCTACATTCTCCATCTGAGAAGAGCAAAGGAGCTTGAGAACATCTGTAAGAGCTTTGATAACGTCTACCTCAATACTGGCTCTTCATCTTAACGCAGCATTCTCCCCCTCCAAAAAGAGAGATAGAGAGAGAAATATAAACGCTGTAGTAAGAGGCAGGCTTACCAAGCTGCAAATCTGGATTTTGAAAAAATTCATAAAGAACGTTCTGAATCTGCAAATCAAAGAGACCATATATTACTTTTCAATTACCATATATTTAGTATTTCAGAATAAAAGCCATCTGTAGTCTTTCAGTTTAAGTCCTGAGTAATTCTTCTGACCCAGGCACAGAAATAGTAAAAGTTAATATTTAGTTTATAGCATATTTCAAAGTATATAAAATACTTTTGCATGTATTTCCTCAGTGATTTTCAACCCTTTTGTGTGAGAATTAGGATGCTGATAGGATTCCATTTGCCAGCTCCAAGGAAATTTCTAACAATCCTTGGACACTGGGCATGATGAAGCTAAGGCACCTTTGGCAACAAGCTTGAAAATCCGAAGAATTCTCTGTAATTCCTCATTTGTCAATGACAAAATAAAATTTCAGAGCTCCTCTTGATCTATTTTATTTAGAATAATACTATTGTTCAGATCAGTTTTAGGTTCACAACAAAATTAACCAGAAGATACAGAGTTTCCATATACTCCCTGCCCCCACCCCACGACATACATGGCTTAACTCCACTATCAACATCCCCCATCACAACGGTACATTTATTACAATGAACCTACACTGGAACCTCAAAACCCAAAGTCCATAGTTTATGTATAACTATGGGTTTTGAAAATTATATGATGACATGTATCCATCATTATGTAATACAGAATTGTTTCACCACCTTAAACTCTTCTATGCTCTGTCTATTCATCTCTGTCCACACCCCACCATTCCTGTCTTCATAATTTTACTTTTTCTGGAATGTTATAGAGTTAGACTCATACGGTATATAGCCTTTTCAGATTGGCTTCTTCCACTTAGTAATATGCATGAAAGGTTCTTCCACATCTTTTCATGGCTTGATAGCTCATTTCTTTTTAGCACAGAATAAAACCTTTCCTGGATATTGGACTCCCTGGCCCTCAGCCCTCAGGCGGGCTCTCGGCCTGCTTCCTCCACTTTCCCTCTCCCTACCGGCAGGCCCACATCCGAGGTCAGTGGCGGTTGGGGGGAGCTACCCCGTGTCTGAGGTCAGGGGTGGCAGCCAGGAGGAGACACCCCGCTTCCGAGGTCAGGGTGGCGGCCGGGAGGAGCTACCCCACGTCTGAGGCCAGTAGCGGCAGGGAGGAGACACCCCATGTCTGAGGTCTGGGGCTGCCGGGAGAAGCCACCTCGCCCCCGAGGCCAGGAGCCGTGTCAGCTGAGAGGAGCCACCCATGCCCGAGGCCAGGGCCAGCGGCCGGGAGGAGCAACCCGAGGAGTGGTGGCTGGGCACGCACAGGAGGGCCTAGAGGAGCTATCCTATGTTGAAGGTCAGGAACGGTGGCGGTAAGGAGATACCCCTTGTCCAAGGTAAGGTGCAGTGGCTGTGCTTAGCTGGAGCAGCCATGAAGAGATACCCCACGCCCAAGGTAAGAGAAACCCAAGTAAGATGGTAGGTGTTGCAAGAGGGAATCAGAGGGCAGACCCACTGAAACCATACTCACAGAAAACTAGTCAATCTAATCACACTAGGACCACACCCTTGTCTAACTCAATG